>JAIUZE010004930.1:0-74212 GCA_022085475.1 Heliosperma pusillum
TTGCATTGTAACTTCTTGTGTGAACACTGAGTCTTTCTTGTTACAATCCCCCTTGTTGCATTGTAAATCCTTGTGTGAACAATGAGTTTTCCTTGCTTCATTACCCATTGTTTGCATTGTAACTCCTTGTGTGAACAATGAGTCTTCCTTGCTTCAATCCCCATTGTTGGAATTGTAACTCCTTGTTGAACAATGAGTCTTCTTTGCTTCATTACTCATTGTTTGCATTGTAACTCCTTGTGTGAACAATGAGTCTTCCTTGCTTCATTACCCATTGTTTCATTGTAACTCCTTGTGTGAACAATGAGTCTTCCTTGCTTCATTACCCATTGTTACATTGTAACTGGTTGTGTGAACAATGAGTCTTCCTTGCTTCATTACCCATGGTTTGCATTGTAACTCCTTGTGTGAACAATAAGTCTTCCTTCTTTCATTACCCATTGTTTGCATTGTAACTCCTTGTGTGAACAATGAGTCTTCCTTGCTTCAAAACCCATTGTTCCATTGTAACTCCTTGTGTGAACAATGAGTCTTCCATGCTTAATTACCCATTGTTACATTGTAACTCCATGTGTGAACAATGGTTTCCTTGGTTCATTACCATGCAGTGAGATTATAGGGGTTGCAGGGAATTGGACCTGACTTCCTAGCTAGCACGGGATATGGATGTCTCAACTCCAACAGCCAACCACGGGAATCAACAACAAACTAGACTAGCTAGACCCTACCCAAGCCAAGCACAGGTAAGCAGGCTTGAACTAAACAACAAGCAAACACCCCACAGTCTATGCACAGGGATATCTAACTTGCCACAGACGTAGATCAACAACCACAGCCTAGCACAGGATGTTATCAGGCCTGACTTTCAACTAAGACAAAGCACAAGTTGGAAAGATTTTGGAAATGAGAACAATGCTCAAGTTTTTTTCATTCAATAATCAACTGCCTTATACAAAAGAGCATGGGTCCTTATATAGGCCTCAATGCTTGAGCTAATACAACCCTAGAATAACATCTAAGGGCCAGGATTAATCTACATAAACGTGACAAGTTACTGGCTACAATTTCAGATTGAAAATACAAAAGAAAACTGAAAACAGACAATTGCAGACATATGACAGTGACATGCTCCAGGTTGTGCTTTGTTGCTTGGTGTTGGCTTGAAGCTTGTGGACGAAGATCATTAATACTCATTGACCTTCTTCTGCAGTAGTTCTAATAGTAGGGAAGACAAGGAAAGACTTTTGGAGATAGTCTTTCAGTTTTTAGCTAGAAATGGAAAGACTGCTTTATGCTTTATGCTTTAGGTAGGCTGTTTTGATTTGGATTTTTAGGGTAGTTGTGTTGTGTTTTGGCACTGGTTCCCTAGGACTTTTTTGGACCTAGGTGGGTAAGGTTTTAGCTGGGCTTGGTGGTAGCTGGTGGTTTGAAGTGTGGTGGTAGTTATGGCTTCCCCAAGTGGCTGTTGTAGGTTGTTTTTGTGATTTTCTGGTTGGGTGTGGGTAGGCTTGTCTTTGGTTAGCTTGGCTCGTGTCTAGGCTCATGTCCTGGCTCGTGTCTTGGCTGTCATGGACCCTCATTGTGACATGGTCCTGGTTAGCTCTTATCAGTTTGAAATTCTCCCCTTTGTTGCCCATCCCTTGTCCCCAGATTGACCCCTGGATGCCCATGTAGACCTCCCCTTGGTTACCAATGCTCACCCCTTGATCCCCCTTGTTGGATTCTGCCCTGCCCTGTGCCCCAGCTTCTGCTGCATCCTCCCCTGGTTGAATTGGGCTTGTCCTCAAGCCTGTAGCCTCCTCATTTCCAGAATCCCCATAGTATGGACTGAGATCCCCTACATTGAAAGTGCCATGAACCCCATAGTCTCCTGGTAGATCAACCTTGTATGCATTAGGACCAACACTTTCTATGATTTCAAATGGACCATCAGCTCTAGGCATGAGTTTGTTCTTCCTCCTAGCTGGGAACCTCTCCTTCCTCAAGTGGAGCCACACTAAATCCCCTGGTACAAACTCCTTCTTGGACCTAGGAACCTTGGACTGTTTCTTGTACCTCTCATTTGCCCTTTCTATTTGCTTTCTGACTGACTCATGAAGCTTCACCATCTGCTCAACCCTCCTCTTTGCATCAAAGTTCACCTCCTCCCTTGGTATGTTAGCTAATTCCAAAGGCATAAGTGGATTAATCCCATAGACAACCTCAAATGGACTGTGACCTGTTGCAGATGAGGGTGCTCTGTTGAAAGCAAACTCAGCATGAGCTAGCTTCAAGTCCCAATCCTTCAAGGACTTGCTTACCAGACACCTCAAGATCCTCCCTAAAGTCTTGTTTGTGACCTCAGTTTGGCCATCAGTCTGAGGGTGGTGAGAAGTGCTGAACAAAAGCCTGGTCTTCAAGAGTCTCCATAGTGTTTTCCAGAAGTAACTCATGAACTTAACATCCCTGTCTGAGACTATTGACTTAGGAACCCCATGTAGCCTCACAATCTCCTTCAAGTATAGCTCAGCAACACTTGCAGCATCCTCAGCCTTCTTGCAAGCCACAAAGTGAGCCATCTTGCTAAACCTGTCAACAACAACCATTACAGAATCCTTACCTCTTTGTGTTCTGGGTAGTGCAACAATAAAGTACATGCTCACATCCTCCCAAGGTTTGTTTGGCACTGGTAGTGGAGTGTAAGGTCCAGTCTGGAAAGAGCTCTTGGCTTGTTGACATGTGGAGCACCTCCTGAGGACAACCTGAACATCCCCTATCATCCTGGGCCAGTAGAATTGATCCTGCAGTATTTCAAGTGTCTTTTGAACTCCAAAGTGTCCCCCTAGTCCTCCTGAGTGTACTTCCCTGATGAGTAGGTCCCTGTAAGAACCCCTTGGAATGCAGAGCTTGTTTCCTTGGAACAAGAACCCCTCCTGCAGCATGTGCTTCCCCCCTTGAGTCCTTCCTCCTCCAGTTTGTGTGATCCATTCCTCAGCAAAGTCAGGGTCCTCCTTGTACAATTCTTTCAGAAATTCAAACCCCAACACCCTTTGCTCCATGACTGCTAACAAAGAATGCCTCCTTGACAGTGCATCTGCCACAACATTCTGTTTCCCCTCCTTATACGTACTAGAGAATGTAAAGGATTGTAGAAACTCTACCCACTTGGCATGCCTGTGATTCAGCTTGTGTTGGCCACTGATATATTTCAATGCCTCATGATCTGAGTGCAGAACAAAAGGCTTTGGCTTCAAGTAGTGCCCCCAATGCATGACTGCTCTGATGATGGCATAGAATTCCTTATCATAAGTGGAGTACTTGAGCTTGGCACAATTCAGTTTCTCACTGAAATAAGCAACTGGCTTTTGCCCTTGTATCAACACTGCCCCAATGCCAACCCCACTAGCATCACATTCTACCTCAAACAGCTGATCAAAGTCAGGTAGTTTAAGGATTGGAGTCTCACACATCAACCTCTTGATCCTCTCAAAGGATTGTTGGGCCTCCTCAGCCCACTGAAACTCCCCTTTCTTCAAGCACTCAGTGATGGGTGCTACAACTGAACTGAAGTTCTTGATGAACCTCCTATAGAATGAAGCCAACCCATGGAACCCCCTCACCTCAGCGATGGTTCTAGGTGTAGGCCATGTTTGAATGGCTGCAACCTTCTCCTGATCAACTGGGATTCCTCTTCCTGACACAATGTACCCTAGAAATGCAACCTCCTCAACCATGAAGGTACACTTCTCTAGCTTCCCATACAGCTTCTGCTCCTTTAAGATCCCAAAGATTGTTTCAAGGTGCCTGAGATGTTCCCCTCTGCTGCTACTATATACTAGGATGTCATCAAAGTAAACCACAGCAAACCTGCCTAAACAAGGCCTCAACACTTCTGTCATAAGTCTCATGAAGGTGCTTGGTGCATTGGATAGTCCAAATGGCATGACAAGCCATTCATACAGACCATGTTTTGTCTTGAATGCAGTCTTCCATTCATCCCCCTCTCTGAGCCTCACCTGATGGTAACCCTGCCTTAGATCAATCTTAGAAAGACCTGAGCTCCACTTAGCTCATCAAGCATGTCATCTAGCCTTGGAATGGGGAACCTATACTTGACTGTAATGTTGTTGATTGCCCTGCTGTCAGTGCACATCCTCCAGGTGCCATCCTTCTTAGGCACTAGTAGAGCAGGTACAGCACAAGGGCTTAGGGACTCCCTCACAAACCCTTTGCTCATAAGCTCCTCAATCTGCTTCTGCAACTCCTTGGTGGCAGTTGGGTCACTCCTGTAGGCTGGCCTATTTGGCAGCACAGAACCTGGGACCAAATCAATGTGGTGCTCAATCCCTCTTAGGGGTGGTAGTCCATCTGGTAACTCTCTTGGAAAGACCTCCTTGTATCTCAAGATCAAAGGTTCAACCTCTGTTGGCAACTTGGAACCTTCCCCTTCTGTTACTTCCTTAGATAGCAAGATGATCACAGGTTGTTCTTGCTTCATCTTCTTGATCATAGCTGCCTCTGATAAAAACAACACCCCATTGACCTCCTCTGGCACATTGGGACTCCCATAATTCCTCTGGTTGGGTGGTAGAGGTGTCAAAGTTACCTTCTTTCCCCCATGCCTGAAGCTATAGGTGTTATCCCTACCCTGATGAGTGGTGTTTCTATCAAACTCCCAAGGCCTCCCTAGTAGTAGGTGACAGGCATCCATTGGTACTACATCACACAATACCTCATCTTGGTATACCTTCCCAATAGAGAATGGCACCAGGCATTGCCTATCAACCCTCACCTCAGCCCCCTTGTTAAGCCATCTCAGTTTGTAGGGGTGTGGGTGCTCTTGAGTAATCAGACTTAGCTTGTTCACTAGGGTGATGGAAGCCACATTGGTACAACTCCCCCCATCAATGATCAAGTTGCATACCCTCTCTTGAATGGTGCACCTGCTTCTGAATATCAAGACCTCTGGTCATCCTCCAATGGAGTATGTTGAGAGTGCATGACCCTCCATAGGACCAAGTTATGGCCTGTGTCAGGATGAGCCATGACCAAGTCCTGCATTGGTTCCTCCTCAGCTGTCACTACCTCTAACACCATGCTGTCATCAACCTCATACTCAACTAATCCCTCCTTCTCCCACTCTTCTACCTCCATAAGTGTCATGGTTCTCTTAGAAGGACAGTCCTTCCTAAAGTGACCATAACCTTGGCATTGGAAACATCTGATTTTGTTCTCAGTTGGGGTGGGGTTGGGTTTAGAGTTCACAACTCCCTTTCCTTTGTCTGTGGTTGACTGGCTGGTTGTTTTAGGGGTCTCTCCCATCCTAATACCACTGTAAGGTTTGTATGCAGGTCTAGTAACAGGCTTAGGTAGAGTTGGTTTGGTTTTCCCCATTTTTTCAACCCTTAAAGCTAGGTTGACAACATCATCATAGGACCACAAAGGTTGCATCCTTACTCTGGCAGCAATGCTCCTATCTAGACCCTCTAAGAATCTGGCAATCCTTTGCTCAGGTTTCTCATTGACCTCACACTGGAGAGTCAATTGCTCAAAGTCTCTTAGGTAAGCCTCTACAGACCTCTCTTCTTGTTTCAGTTTGGATAGTTTAATGAACAGATCTTGGGTGTAGTCTTTAGTGACAAATTTGTTTAGCATCTTCTTTTTCAGTTTTGACCAAGACCTAAGAGGTTCCTTACCCTCCTTAATCCTTTGGTGCTTTAAGTTGTCAAACCATAGGGATGCATACCCTTTCAATCTTAGCACAGCAACTTTAAAAGACTTAATATCAGAGTAACTTTTGTATTCAAATACCTTCTCAACATCCCTAATCCATTCTAATAGATCATCAGGGTTTAAACTACCAGAGAATTCAGGAATTTCTACCTTGAGATGCTTGTCAGTGTGCTCTGGAATCTCCTCATAAGTTCTGTTGCTTTCTCCTGAGTCTGACCCTTCTTCCTCTTGCAGGGGCTGTCCTCTTCCCATGCCCATGTAGCCACGACCTCTGCCTCTGCCTCTAGGGGGTGGTCTTCCCCTCAGTGGAGGAGCAATGTTCTCCATGACAGTGTTCAAGGCAGCCAGCACTACATTTACAGTGCCTGCTAGCTGATCCACCTTGCCTTCAATACCTGCAAGCCTCTCTTCACTCATTGGGTTATTTTTTGTGTTTTTGTTGTAGTTTGGATAACAATGGTGAACTGAAACCTCTCAGGAAAAGAGTGATATCAATGTCAAATAGACTCAGGCTAGCACTCTTCTCACATACAAGCTAACTCACTCAGGAATGACTCAACAACCTGCACTAGGCCAGGCAATTCAGATAGTACTTTGTATCTTAGCACACAAGCATAGATGACAAAGGTTGTGTTAGGACTCAAGACACACAAGTAATGAATTCTAAACACTGCAGTCTTAGTTCACACGCAAGTTTCACTAAGAAATGCTACAACACTTAGCTTTTGCTGAAGGATTGTTTTGAACAAAGTTCATAATTATATTAATCAAAAGTCTGCCTTCTTTAGGTTACAACTTGGGCCTTTTATAGGCAATTACAACAGATCTTGACCTTTGAAAACAAGAACATCTAAGGGCTTAAAAGCCTTACATCTTACTGCTAAAACATACTACAAAGTCAGCTAATGAGGACAACAAAAACAGACTGCAAACAGAGAAAAAGAAAGACTGCAAAAGTAGGTTTGTTTCTTTCCAGAATTGGTAAGTCTGCAAACTGTCTTGGGGAGTCTTTGCTTGGCTTGTTCTTGCTGTGTTTGGGGCTGACAAAGGCTTCATATACGACCTTCCTAACATACTAACTACACCTGAGGTTGATCATACACAAAAATAAGGAGCTTTGGACAGAAATATTGGCCTTGGTGCCAGCAGACTCCTCCATATGACCTTCACTCTTCTAGGCTGTTTTAGATGGACTTCTAGACCTTATTTAGAAAACTTGTCCTGGACTTTTCTCATGCTAAGGACCTCAACTTTAAGGGAAAAGAAGATGGAGCCCTGGGTTGGACTTGTACTGCATGATATTGGGTTGATACTCTGGCTGGTCTTGGCTGTTTTTCAGGAAACTGGACCCTGCTCTTGTGACCCTTCTCGTGGCTGTGCTTGCTTGACTTGTTGTTGCTTCTTGACTGTAATGGGGGTGCTTGGAGAGTGTTGTACCTGGTGCCTTTGGTGTGGGGCTCTTGCTTGTCTGATTGGGGGTTGGTTGGGACCCTTTGGATGAAATGGTGCAATCCTGGCTAGCTGAATTCTTGGCCTGGTGATGATGGAGCCCTACTCCTGTTTCAAACTCTCCTTCTTGAAAAGGATTTGCCCTCAAATCCTCACTGTTCTCCTCCTCAGACTCTCCATAGTATGGGCTCAGATCACCCACATTGAATGTTCCATGTACTCCATATTCTCCTGGGAGGTCAATCTTGTATGCATTGGATCCCAACTTCTCCATGACCTCAAAAGGACCCTCTGCTCTTGGACTTAGCTTGTTCTTTCTTTTGTCAGGAAACCTCTCCTTCCTTAGGTGCAACCATACTAGATCTCCTGCTTTGAACTCTTTGGATTTCTTTGGACCCTTTGCTCTGGCTTTATACATTTCATTAGTCTTCTCAATTTGCTGTTTCACCTTAGCATGTATCTGCATCATCTGTTCTACCCTGTTCCTTGCATCATAGGGCACCACCTTCTTTGCCATTGGTACAAGTTCTGTTGGCATCAAGGGGTTAGTGCCATAAACAACTTCAAATGGACTTTTACCTGTACTGGTGGAGGGGGCTCTGTTGAAAGCAAATTCTGCCTGTGCCAGCTGCAAATCCCAATCCTTTAAAGACCTTGAAATGATACACCTGAGGATCCTGCCCAGAGTCTTGTTTGTGACCTCTGTCTGCCCATCAGTTTGGGGATGATGAGAGGTGCTGAACAGGAGCCTTGTCTTTAGAAGCTTCCAAAGTGTCCTCCAGAAGTGACTCATGAACTTAGTATCTCTGTCAGATACTATGGTTCTTGGTACTCCATGGAGCTTCACAATCTCCTTGAAATACAAGTCTGCAACTCCCATGGCATCTTCAGTTTTCTTGCAAGCAACAAAGTGTGCCATCTTACTAAATCTGTCCACAACCACCATGACTGAGTCCTTGCCCCTCTGAGTTCTAGGAAGAGCCACTATAAAGTCCATACTAACATCCTCCCAAGGCTTGTCTGGGACTGGCAAGGGGGTGTATGCTCCAGCCTGAAAGAATGACTTGGACCTCTGGCAAGCACTACACCTTCTTATCACATCCTGAACATCTCCCAACATCCTTGGCCAATAGAATTGTTCCTGCAGCATGTCATAGGTCTTCTGGATGCCAAAGTGGCCAGCTAGACCATTTGAGTGAACCTCTTTTACTAGCAACCCCCTATAAGGACCCTTTGGTATACAGAGTTTGTTCCCTAGGAACAAGAATCCTTCCTGCTCTGAGTATCTACTCCCATTCTTAGTGGTGCCCTCCAGCCTTGCCACCCAGTCTTCTTTGAAATCAGGATCCTCCCTATAAAGCTCCTTCATGTGCTCAAACCCAAGCACTCTTTGCTCCATGTATGTCAGCATCATGGTTCTCCTTGACAAAGCATCTGCCACTACATTGTTTTTCCCCTCAATGTACTTACTGGAGAATGAGAAGGACTGCAAATACTCCACCCACTTAGCATGCCTAGCATTCAACTTATGTTGCCCATTGATGTACTTGAGTGCCTGGTGGTCAGAGTGTAATACAAAGGGTTTGGGCTTCAGGTAGTGACCCCAATGGTTCAAGGCTCTGACTATGGCATAGAATTCTTTGTCATAGGTTGAGTAGTTGAGCTTAGCACCACTCAGCTTCTCACTGAAGTAGGCCACAGGTTTTTGCTCTTGCATTAGGACAGCACCAATGCCTATGCCACTAGCATCACATTCTACTTCAAATAGTTTGTTGAAATCAGGGAGAACAAGTATGGGAGACTCACACAAGAGGTCTTTGATGATATTGAAGGACCTCTCAGCCTTGTCATTCCACCTAAACTCTCCTTTCTTCATGCACTCAGTTAAAGGGGCCATGATGGAACTGAATCCTTTGATGAATCTTCTGTAGAAGGAAGCCAGTCCATGGAAGCTCCTCACTTCAGTTATAGTTTTGGGGACCTGCCACTCCCTTATGGCTTTTACCTTGTCTTGATCAACAGCCACTCCTTCTTTGGAAATAATGAACCCCAAAAACTGCACCTCTTCCTGCATGAATGTACACTTTTCCATCTTGCCAAACAACTTGTGTTTCCTCAGGACTTCAAATAACAATCTCAGATGTTGGAGGTGTTCTTCTGTTGAGGGGCTGTAGACCAATATGTCATCAAAGTATACAACAATGAACTTCCCTAGATAGGGCCTTAGAACCTCAGTCATCAACCTCATAAAGGTGCTTGGAGCATTAGATAAACCAAAGGGCATGACCAGCCATTCATACAACCCATGCTTGGTCTTGAAGGCTGTCTTCCACTCATCCCCAGCCCTGATCCTTACTTGGTGATATCCCTGCCTTAGATCAATCTTGGAGAAGACCTGAGCCCCACTCAGCTCATCCAGGATATCATTCAACCTTGGTATAGGGAACCTGTACTTGATGGTAATGTTGTTGATGGCCCTGCTGTCTATGCACATTCTCCATGACCCATCCTTCTTGGGAACTAGCAAGGCAGGAACTGCACAGGGACTGAGGGACTCCCTCACAAAACCCTTGCTGAGTAAGTCACCAACCTGAGCTTGTAGTTCTTGAGTGGCCTTTGGATCACTTCTGTAAGCAGGTTTGTTGGGTAGCATTGCTCCAGGAATAAGATCAATATGATGCTCTATTCCTCTAAGAGGGGGTAGTCCACTAGGCAAGTCAGCAGGGAATACATCCCCATAGTCCTTCAGTACTTGTTGAACATTAGCTGGAATGTTTCCTTGGGGAAGTAGGACCTCTTTGGTTAGCAGGATGAACACAGTTTCATCTCCCATAAGTTCTTGAACCATCTCAGCTTCACTCAGCAGTAGGACTTCTTTGGAAATGTCATTGACAGGGGCAATGTTCCCTTTAACATTGGGGGGTAAAGGGGCTAGTATGATCTTCTTGTTACCAAACTTGAAAACGTAGGTGTTGTCCCTCCCATGATGTACAGAGTCTCTATCAAACTCCCAGGGCCTGCCCAAAAGAAGGTGGCAAGCATCCATAGGTAGGACATCACACAAGACCTCATCAGTATATCCCTTGCCAATAGAGAATGGCACAACACACTGCTTGTCAACTCTTACTTCCACTCCCTTGTTCAGCCATCTTAGTTTATAGGGGTGGGGGTGTTCTTGTGTGGTTAGGGACAGTTTCTCTACTAAGGTGGTGGATGCCACATTGGTACAACTCCCCCCATCAATTATCATGTTACAAACCCTTCCCCTTATAGTGCATCTGGTCCTGAATATTTGCTGCCTCTGATGATCCTCTAATGGTTGAGGTTGGGTGTGCATAACCCTCCAGGTTACTAGACTCAAGCCTGCATCTGGTTCTATCATTTCCTCTCTAGGCTCTTCCTCATGCTCCTCCAAACTCTCCTCACATACAAGGATCTCATCTTCTCCCCATTCTACAACATCCATACTGCTCAAAGCCCTTTTAGAGGGGCATTCTTTAGCAAAGTGCCCAAAGCCCTGACATTTAAAGCACTTCTTAAGGGATACTGTCTTTCTCAAGTCTGTCTCCGGGGCCTTGCCTTTGTCTGACACTGAGGGCTTGGCTGGGACCAAGGGTTCTCCTATTCTTACTCCAGTGAAGGGTTTGAAAGAAGGTCTAGTCTGTGGCCTAGGAGGTGTTGGTTTTCCCTTCCCTAGCTTCTCAATCCTCAAGGCTAGACTCACTGCTTCCTCAAAAGAGTAAAGGTGCTGCAACCTTACTCTGCTAGCTATCTTCTCATCAAGACCCTCTAAAAACCTAGCTATCTTCTGCTCAGGCTTTTCAGTAATCTCACATTGTAGTGTGAGTTGCTCAAAGTCCCTCAAATAGGACTCAACAGGTCTACCTTCTTGTTTCAGGTGGGTAAGTCTGATAAACATGTCTTGAGTGTAGTCTTTTGATACAAACTTAATCCTCATTTTCTTTTTCAGTTTATCCCAAGATTTAATAGGATCCTTACCCTCCCTAGTCCTCTGAGCCTTCATATTTTCATACCACAAGGATGCATATCCTTTCAATTTCATTATGGCTACCTTAAAGGCTCTTCTATCAGTGTAACCCTTGAACTCAAAGACTCTTTCTACTGACCTTAACCAGTCTAGGAAGTCATCAGGGTTCATACTACCTAGAAAGTCAGGGATTTCTACCTTTAAGTCTTTGTCATGGTGCCTAGGAAGGCCCTGCTCTGAGTTCTCTGAATCTGAGGCCTCCTCTTGCTCCATGTGTTGCCTTCTTCTTGCTGCAACAGGTGGCACAGGTGCTCCTCTACCTCGTCCTCTGCCTCCTCTTCCACCATTGTTGAGCTGACCATCTAAGAATTCATTGAGGGATGCTGTAACCTCCATAACAGTTCTAGCAAGGCCATGAACTGTGGTTTCAAGCCCTGCTAATCTCTCTTCACTCATGGGTAGGTTTTTGTGTTTTTAATGTAGGTAGCTAAATGAACTCACAAACCAAAGCTCTGATAACCAATTGAACTGAAACCTCTCAGGAAATGAGTGATATCAATATCAAATAGACTCAGGCTAGCACTCTTCTCACACACAAGCTAACTTACTCAAGAAATGGCTCCAACAACCTGCACTAGGCTAGGCAATTCAGATAGTACTTTGTATCTAGCACACAAGCAAAGATAACAAAGGTTGTGTTAGGACTCAAGACACATAAGTAATGAATTCTAAACACTGCAATCTTAGTTCACACACAAGTTTCACTAAGAAATGCTACAACACTTAGCTTCTGCTGAAGGATTGTTTTGAACAAAGTTCATAATTATATTAATCAAAGTCTGCCTTCTTTAGGTTACAACTTGGGCCTTTTATAGGCAATTACAACAGATCTTGACCTTTGAAAACAAGAACATCTAAGGGCTTAAAAGCCTTACATCTTACTGCTAAAACATACTACAAAGTCAGCTAATGAGGACAACAAAAACAGACTGCAAACAGAGAAAAAGAAAGACTGCAAAAGTAGGTTTGTTTCTTTCCAGAAATGGTAAGTCTGCAAACTGTCTTGGGGAGTCTTTGCTTGGCTTGTTCTTGCTGTGTTTGGGGCTGACAAAGGCTTCATATACGACCTTCCTAACATACTAACTACACCTGAGGTTGATCATACACAAAAATAAGGAGCTTTGGACAGAAATATTGGCCTTGGTGCCAGCAGACTCCTTCATATGACCTTCACTCTTCTAGGCTGTTTTAGATGGACTTCTAGACCTTATTTAGAAAACTTGTCCTTGGTGCCAGCAGACTCCTTCATATGACCTTCACTCTTCTAGGCTGTTTTAGATGGACTTCTAGACCTTATTTAGAAAACTTGTCCTGGACTTTTCCCTTGCTAAGGACCTCAACTTTAAGGGAAAAGAAGATGGAGCCCTTGGTTGGACTTGTACTGCATGATATTGTATTGATACTCTGGCTGGTCTTGGCTGTTTTTCAGGAAACTGGACCCTGCTCTTGTGACCCTTCTCGTGGCTGTGCTTGCTTGACTTGTTGTTGCTTTCTTTTGACGTAATGTGGTGCTTGGAGAGTGTTGTACCTGGTGCCTTTGGTGTGGGGCTCTTGCTTGTCTGATTGGGGGTTGGTTGGGACCCTTTGGATGAAATGGTGCAATCCTGGCTAGCTGACTTCTTGGCCTGGTGATGATGGAGCTCTACTCCTGTTTCAGTTTAGATTAGGAACCGTATTATTATCGTCGTCCTACCAGGAGGAAATTAGTCTACATATACGAAATGGATTGAATCGTGTATGCGTTCAGGGAAGGTTTTACTCCCGTGGATGCCCATAATCATACTTGCCATGTACACGATGCTAGTGCGTTTCATTTACCGTGAGAGTTGTCGTTTTGTGTCGTCTTTGAATGCGTGATTTCATGATTTTATTCATGGTCATTGCATGACTTGGCAGCGTCAAGGTCTTGGTTCGTGAATGGATGATAATATGTTGGATTTATTGTGGTCATCGCATGACTTGGAATGGTATGTTTGTCGAGTCTCAATCTTATCAATCTTATACCGCTAACGGTGAGATGTAAGCCCTAGTGAGCGTATTCGATTGCCTAAGAGTGTCCTTCCCGAGTCTTTGAATAACATGATGGCTCGTATTTGATTTCTATATGAGCTTATCTTTATATCTCGGATTGCCTATTTATTCTTATCGCAACTCACATGTATATCTATATATGCATGATTTTACTTTTGTATTTCCTTATATGTACGTTTAATGTGATATGGCTGGGAGAACCCGGAGTTACTCCCCACTGACTGTGGCGTTCATGTTTTTCATGAATGAACAGGTTGCTTGCATGGATGGCTTTTTGCTTATGCTATTTTGGGTTCGGGTGTGAGCTAGCGGGCGTTGTCCCTGGATGAAACACCTCTAGACGTTGTTTAGCTAGTTGCTAATTACTTTGTCTTTTGTTAACACTTTGAGAGACTACGTCTCTTGTGGTATTTTTATTTAGTTTGTAATATTTTGACACTCCTCGTATTTTTCTATCTTGCATGTATAAAGGTTTTTAAAATACCGTATTTTCCGCTATATAATTCACATGCTTGTATGTTTTATATTTCCGCATTCGCGAGGGTTGTCACATTATTGCTTCATATCTTATATAATCTAAAGTATACATGTTCCATGACACTTCATGGTCATATTGTCTAAATTCAATAAAATCTTGGATGGTGGATATACTATGTATCCATTTGTTCCAACTTTATGAATTGCTCCTTTTCGTTCCAATCATCGTTATTCCTAATAACATGAAGTTTTCAAAGTACACTTTTAGATCTCTATCTAGAGTTGGGCTCTTTAATCTTGAAAGATGCTCCCACTTGTTATCATGATAACCACGTGATGGGTATCTTGGTGGAAGGGTCTTTTTATTATATCCTTGTAATCCACCTCATCCTCATCATTATGTACTAAGATTCTATTTGTACAATTTTTAGTGCTTGACACTTCAATCATTCCTTTTATTTATTCGCTTTTAATATAAAAAAATTTAGCCTTGGATTTTGTCAGATCCTTTACAGGTTTGCAAACTTGGGTTCGTGTGACACTTAACACGCCACTAAGTTATTATTACCAAACACAAGAATAAACTCATAGTTCTCCTCGAGAATCTCATGGACATTCTTGAAGGCTATCCAATGACTCTCATGTGGATTACTTGTTATCAACTAGTCATGCTCCAAGCATACAACTTATCGAGGCATGTGCATATCTTGGCATATATGATTGGCCTAATGGCGGAAACATTAGCAATCATGTGTATCCTCTCACATATATCACTATAGATTTTGGATACCTACTCCTAGTCTTTCATCTAGAAATGATTTCTCAAACACTCCTCCACGGAAGGCAATGTCAATTCATCATTCCCAATGACTAATATGTCTCCTACATACGAGACATGGGAGATATTCTTGCCTCAGATACAATATGCTTCTTCCAAGTTTTTCATCTAGAAATGATTTCCTAAACACTCTTCCACTGAAGGCAATGTTAGTACATCATTCCTAATGATTAATATGTCTCATACATACAAGACATGCAATTTATTTTACACCCACTAATCTTCATGTCCATACATGATGTTTTTTTACTCCCACTAATCCTCATGTCCACACATGATAGATCTAGCTCCCACTTAACTACATGCATAAACATGGTTTTTCGACAATTCGAGGAAACCATTCTCTCTTGTCATGCAATGAGTGTTCTCTTAGGATCAGACATTGATCTCCTAAATTTTGTACGACAAATTGTCTACTTCTAAATGCCCATTTGGAAAGGTAACTTTTTAACAACTCTTTGTCATTTGTCATACATATACGTGGTGTAAATGCAATTTCCTTGGATCTTAAAGAAAATTATATTTTAACTTATACATAATACTTTACAATAAAGTTTTATTCACCCTAGGGAGGTCAAACCTCCCCAAGTAATTTAATATGTATAGTATCCATCTTGTATTATTAAGGCTCTTATGCAACAAATTTGATTTCGAATAATAACCGCCAATTTATAGATCATAGTTTTATTACTTTCAAAAAGTAAAATTTTTTACTACTATCCTGTAACCTTGGACGACTTATGAACATTTTCTTTTGTCTTTCTATCCAAAAATTAGTTTGTGGCAAATTTTCTCCCACTCTATCCTTTTGAAAATACACATATTTTCTTGAAGGATAGCACCATGAGACACAAACAGCTTTGTTCTCTAGGTTTAATGAGGTAAAATGCTCGTTATATCTTTGAGCGATCTATGGCTGACTTATTTGTTTAGAATTTGTATTCTAACTTCTCAATTGACTTGTTCTATCTAAGCTAAATACTTGGAACTTCATCCACGTCTTGTACAAATTTAGGGTTCTCATCCCTTCCATAACTCGTATGGAGGCATATTGGCGTTAAAAAGATCTTATCTTATGACTTATATGGATTGTAAATCCCCAAATGCGAGTTCATTAACTCGATTTGGACTATGCAATTGATCTTTCTTATTTCAAATAAGTTGTGATACTCAGTCACAAGTCCATAAGTGAGAATCCAATTCATAACTTAGGTGATTATAATGATCAAATCATTATATTTTCTCATATGATCAATTTGTTACAATACTTTATGTTTAAGCACTACTACAAAAACAGGCAATGACAACGGTTAAAAACCGTTGTAATATTAAAAAGCGGACGTTGTTAAAGCCTCCGTTGTTAAATGTTTTAACAACGGTTCCGATTTAATGAAAATACCGTTGTGAATAGTTTTAACAACGGTACAAAGTCGTTGTTATTACTAGATAACTGTTGTTAAAACGTGTGAATAATTATGGTGGGAAAGATACAAAAACGGTTCTCTTAAATGAAACCGTTGTTAAAGGTATGATTAGTTTTGGTGGGAAATATTATAACAACGCTATTGTTTTTCAAACCCGTTGTGAATATAGTTAATTACAACGGAGTATTTTAAACAAGCCGTTGTGGAAAGCTTTAATAACAACAGGTATATCAGAGTACACCGTTGTTAAAACGTGTGAATAGTTTTGGTGGGAAATATGTAACAACGGTCTGTTTACTAAAACCGTTGTTAAAGGTATGATTAGTTTTGGTGGCGGAAAGATTATAACAACGCTTTAATTTTTCAAACCCGTTGTGAATATTGTTAATTACAACGGAGTATAATAAAGAAGCCGTTGTGGAAAGTTTTAATAACAACAGGTATTTTAGAATACACCGTTGTTAAAGGTATGATTAGTTTTGGTGGGAAATATGTTACAACGCTTTTAATGAATTTTGAAAAACCGTTGTTATTATTTTTATTATTGTTTTTGAAAAAATTGTAATTTGTTCCCCTGCCAGTGAAAATCCTGCATAAATCAGCAGCAGTAGCAGCACGCATAAACCACTTTCAGAAGCAGCAAAATGATATATCTATATATAAATCAGAGCAATTCATGTACAGAGCAATTCATGTACAGCAGCAGCAAAATGATATATACAACCAAAATGATCTCTTTCAGAGCAATTCATACTTACAACTTGCTCTAATGACTTCTACAAATTAAAGTTCCCTATCTGCTTCCAAAATAATCTAAGTTTCATTTATTCTTTCTTATCATAATGTTCAAGGATGTATTTGCCCCACAAGTCCCTTACCTCGTCTATATTGTGCTTAGTGTACTCAGGGACATGTGGCGTGTTGAGTAAATATTGCGGATAAAACAAATAAAAGACATCGATCAGTAGGGTAACAACAGTATAGGCATACATAGCAACATCGATCATATATAGCAGAAAAGATATCAGCTCTAATAAAAAAAAGTAAATAATAGCTACATTAAACTACTAACTCTTTCTGGAATGCTGATATATCTTCGCCTAATAATCTCCAACATGAAACGACAAACGTAGTATCCACATTGGATGCTATCCGGCTGTTTAGGGACCTATTATTACATAATAAACGAAGAGACGAGAAGGCAATTACCAATTAGTTTAATGCGTAATTAAAAAAGACAGATGTATATGCGTAATTAGTTTAATGCACTTAATTATTAAGGTATTGTATTTGCGCGTACGTACCCCTGTTATCGTAATAAAAGTAGGGCCATCATCAGAATCTTCCGTCGGTTGATCGTCGTTTGGTCTTTTCTTCTCAAAGGCCCTTTAAAAAAGGAAAGAGGCCGAAAGTCACATAAGCTTACTTAATAATAATAAATGAAACTTAATATTATGTGCCAAATCATCAGTATTATAAAATTACTTTCTAATCATCTTCTTAAAGGTCTCGGATGGTTGTTTATGCAAAGAGTCCAACCAAAATACTTTCTTCTTGGTCGGATTGATCGCTGCTAGCACCCAATGTCTCCTAGAGATCGAGAGACACATCATTATTAACAAGCACAACATGCATCATAACCAAACATATAAAAATGCAATTGTATTTGGAATCGTAATATTAATTATATATTACCCGACTTCATTATAAGGGGCAAAAATGAGCTTATTGTTTTTCGCCAATTCCGCAGCAATATAATCTACACGTTCTTCATACGAAAACATCCCGATATGCATAGATAAAACATTTGGGCACATGAATCCGTATTGAGCAAGTGGATTATTGGTCTCGGGGATCACAACCGAGTTCAAGTACCTACATGACGGTTTTAATTCTGATATTAAAAACACTATATCTTAGTCAGAATATTAGAATACTGCATGATTTAATTTATTAAGAAACTTACTTCATCCAAACATATAGGTGTTGGACATCAATCTCGTCAAGGCCAGCCCAAATGGCTAGCATTTCCCAATCCAGCATTGCTTGACATTCTACCCCTACAATATCATGCTCGAGCGGAATAATTATTAATTGCTCGCTTGCTATGCGTCTCCCAGCCTCCTTATAAAGGTCCAGCATCGTCACCGTTCGTACTTTTTCCATGTAAACGTTCCCATCATATTTAGTACGGGATAGACTCCTGACCTCTTTCAGCTTGGGGAAATGATGCGGTGTGCTACCTTTCACAACCTACATGTGGCTAACTAAATTAAGTTGCTCTTTCAATGATGATGCGATAGTAGAACTTAAAATATAAAGAGAGTTGATTAAATACCTCATCAAGTTGTTGTTTTGACGAGGTAGTAGAAAGATTATTGTCTATTGAGTTAGACTTATCCATGTTTTTTGTTACCTACAAATCAAAAATATAACATATAAATTTCACTATTTATGAAGGTGATGAACAAAGACAAAAGGCTGGTTAAATTAGATGTATTTTTCTAACCCCGGCTACATTCTGTTGAATTTTTTGTTCACGAGCCAGGAAAATGTGGCTATTAGGCCATTGGACAAAACAGTGGACCGCATCTGCCAGAACTAGAAGGTCGTCACGGACTGGGACGGGCAGTTTACGGGTTTCACAGCCCTTCGCGACTAGCGCTATCTCCACTTTTGCATGATTTTGCAAGAGTGGTACGCCATGAACCAAGATAGTTTCTGCTGAGTCATTGGGCTTTGGGTATATCATGAAACCCCGGGCAACACGAACCAAATCCTCGGATGAAGGGTCGGCGAGAATAATTGACCGCTTGTTTTTGGCCTGAAGAATACACATTATTTACTAAATACCAAAATATAATAGACTGTCACTTTGTGCGTGATAAGCAACAACAAGGGTTTTTGAAAACTCAGCATGTTCTCTCTAGTATTCTTATGATCTAAACCTCTTCTTATATCATCTTCATACGAACTTCTTATATTCTACATACCTCATTATTGTCACCCGTCTTCTCAGCCGGCTCCTCAAGTTGCGTCCCCTTTTCAGAGTTATTTACCTTATAAAATTAATTAACCAATCAAAGGCATGGCTGCTGGAAAGAACAAATGCAGAGGTTCAAAATGGTTAAGTCGTATTTACCTTATCGGCTTGAGGTATCAAAACCTCAGCAGCATTAGGTACCTCACCCGTCTCCTCAAGTTGCGTCCCCTTTTCAGACTCATTTACCTAATAAAATAAACCAATCAAAGGCATGGCTGCTGGAAACAACAAATGCAGGAAAAAAAATTAAAAAAGAAGTCATATTTAACTTATCGGCTTGAGGTATTAAAACCTCGGCAGCAGTAGGTACCTCACCCATCTTCTCAACCGTCTCCTCATGTATTGGCAAGGTAGTAGTGTCTGCCTCTTGACCAATCTGTTGCACTACCTCACCCTTTTTAATGACATCCTCCATCATCTTCAATTCTTCTTCGGAAGGCTTGCCTCCAGAATTCATCTTCAGTATCACGGAGGCCAATAACTGAACCTGCACGCCCAAAATGTAGAATCAGCAATTTGTTAAAACAATAACATGTGAATTTTAAATGACAATAACAAATGGTATACGTACCATGTCAGCCTTCCCCTTATTTTTCTTCTTCTTGTTCGAGCTAGTTGTCCCATAATATTTCGTGACTCCGACATGTAATGGGACGCCCCTCAATCGACCTGGATGCTCGGGACGGCCGATCGCTCTAGCAAGAACGTCGTCACGACCACTCGGAGTGAATTTCCCTTCCGCAACCTCCTTCAGAACATTCTCCTATAATATATTAAATAAACTTAATTTAATTTTTGTTACTAAAATAAATAGATAGTTAGACATACAAGAATTGAACAATAAAGTTATTAAAAACCCGTCTTAATAAAAATAATACTTACTATGTTGGCCAAGACTTCCTGATCATATTCGTTACATGTTCGGGATCCTTTAGGCGTGTGCCCTTCTTTATAAGTTACGTGCCGATTCAAGTCGGTCACACCCTTTGACACCTACACATTAACTCAAAAATAATATATGTATACATGTATATCAAGTCCAAGTATGATTAAAAAAATCTAATATATAGATGCTACTTACGAGATTTTCTTCTATCAATCTGTAACCGCCTCGAGAACCATAATATACCCCCCGCTTCTGTGAGATGTTAGCACGATTTCTGGCGCTAACGCTCTTCAAATCATATAAAATCGCAAGTAGATGAGACAATTAGAAAATTATAGATACAAGTAGAGTTTTAGAAAAATGTAACCTGAAACTTTTAGAAAAATGTAACCTTAAGTAGAGTTTTACAAAAATGTAAACATATGACATGGATACTTAACCTGAAACTTTTCAGTAGCTCGTTTCGCCTTATAATTATCCCATTGTTGCTGAGTGATGTTGGGGTACTTTGTCGGTGGGCTCTTATGCATCTGCCCCGTCTCCTTGTCGACATACAAGTGTAATTTGGCAAGGTCACACCTCCACTGCCTTAAGACTGCCGCTGCCTTACGTAATAGATACTTATCATGGCAGTCGGGAATATCGAAAGCTTCCTGCATCATCATCATATATACTAATAAGCGGCTGTCTAATATCATCAATTTATACGAACCTTTATACGGCTTCCTGCCTTATGTAATAGTAACTTCTGCAAAATAAAATGGTGTTTAGCTAAAGATATTATCATACCTTTATACGGTTCAAGAGTAACTTCTGCAATGCAGGATTTATATTCCTGAAATCATCTAAATCAATAGGCGCAAACTGTTTGGTTGTAACTCCAATCCAAGTGGATAAATGGCCAGCATTTGGACCAGTAGGAACACTTTTCACACTCCATTTTATTTCCATCGGCGTTTTTGCCGCTATAGCTGCAAGGGCTGCAGAGCACTTCGAAGCACCCCTCTCACCAGGCTTATCCCCCTTATCATTGTTTTCTACTCTTTTCCGTTTTTCACCCATGATAATCCTAAGACACTAAGACCTTCAAAAGAAATGAAATAGTAACGGAACAGAGTCATGCATACAGCGATTCTAAAACCCTAAGACCTTAAAATGAATGAAATAGTAACTGAACAAATAAAGAGTCATGCAGAGATTCTAAAACTCTAAAAACTTAGAAAGGAATGAAACTAGATGATAAAGAGAACGATAAATAGAAAATGAAAACAAAAAGATGAACTTCAATCTTAAAACCCTAAAGACGAAACACAAAAATTACCTGATAAAGAAAATGAGAACAGGGTGATGATAAAGAGAACGAGCAGGATGATGATCAAGAGAACGAGGAGGATGATGATGATAATAAACAAAAAGATTTGTGTTGTAAACGAGGATGATTGTAAACGAGGAGGATGATGATGATAATGTACGTGATTGTAAATTATTTGTGTGTTTAATTTACTCTATAGGACTGTAAATTATTTTTTATTAAGAGAAACTATTGACAACGGTTATACTAAAAACCACCGTTGTTATAGAGTAATGACAACGGTTAAAGAACAGACGTTGTAGAAAGTAATAACACTATGACAACGGTTTCTTTAATATGACCCGTTGTTGAAAGTAATAACAACGGTGATATTATAAAGAACCGTTTTTATAGATTATGTGTTTTTTTTTAATTTTTCAGATACGCGCGCGCGGTATTAAAATTTGAGGCACGAAAATAAATTCATTAATTACGTTTAATTTATTTAACTTTAATCAAAATTTAATTTAATTTATTTTACTTTGCTCTAAATTTTTATATTATAGGCGTAAGTTACGTTTAATTATTAGCTCGGATCGGGTTTGGCCTGGGAATCAATTCCGATCGGGTTAGATTCGGCGGGTTTGTAATTAATAACTTTATCGATCGGGTTATTATATATTATTAGTTTGGGTCAGGGAGCGAGCGAGGGTCCTTTCGGCTTTCGTGTCAGTTTCGGGAATGTTTATAATTGGGCGGGTCGTCGATTATTTCCGGGTCAAGCGGATGTGGTATATATATATCGAGTCTAGTGATTCTCGAATCAGGTCATTTTCTTTTTAATTAAGGACCTGGTTATTATAATCATGCATCACTAGCTAACCTGAAACTGATCGGGTGGCCAGTTACGGATCGGGCAATCCACTATCTAGAGCTAGTAGCTACTTCGGGTCGATCGCTTTTGGGTCGGGGGCACGTGTCATTAACCTCGTACTACTTTGCAATAATTTTTGATGATAATATTGATGATATATAATAATTAATGATGACTTCCGGATCTTTAATCTCGTACAAGCTACTTTGCAATAATAACAGATTCATCAATGCACATGCAAGTATTATATATACAAGTCAATGTTTCCCAAATTAAATAATGATATGGGGCCGATCGACTTCGTTCAAGTACGCTAAAAGGGACGGATATATTGATGCATATATATATATGCTCAAATTAATTTAAAAAGGACGGTTTATTGCTTTTTTACCACGTATATATAATATATATATTATTGTGTACATACGTTTTATCAACAAATAAATGGTTAATAGGCCATATTCCGATCTGGTTAGATTTGAATGGTATGTAACTTTACCGGGTTAATTAGTTTAATTGGGTCAGGGAGCGAGCGAGGGTCGTGTCCTTTCGGCTTTCGTGTCTGTTTATTCGTGTGTACTGTCTGTTCATTTAATTTAATTTAATTCGATCATTTAAATGTTAATATGCTAGCGGATGAGGTTTATATCGAGTCGGGCCGTTTTTGTATCACAAACCTGAAACTGTCCGACCCAAAATTAATTAGCTAGTATCGGGTTATTTAATTTAATTCGATAGAAATCTTTATTTATTATCCGCGTGATGATTATTAAGTATCATTTTCGGGTCGGATCACTTTTAATTATTAAGTATCATTATTAGTATACGTGTGTTACTTCAAAATAACCCTAAACCCTAAACCCTAAACCCTAAAACCTAAACCCTAAACCCTAAACCCTAAACCCTAAACCCTAAACCCTAAACCCTAAACCCTAAACCCTTTTTTATATACTTCTATATATATCTAGTAGATTATCGCTATTGATCAAACATCAAAATATTGAACATCAACAGAATTAATCATATCAATTCAAACACTTTAAACAACATTCTTTCTCATTGATTTTATATTAAAGTACATTACATTCATCCGACATCAAATAAATAAAGATGTTAAATAATCCGGAACAATTCCGGTTAAGAGTAAAAAGCTTTTCTCACACTGTCACCAACAATCCGGAACAATATTGATGATACTGATGACTTCCGGATCATTAACCTCGTATTTTGCAATAACAGAATCAATGCCTGCAAGTACACGTCTTGCATGTGGAGATAAGGTAGGACGGGTACAGCTCAACATATCTCTTGCGGCATCCAACCTCCGAGTATAAGGCCGACGTGGGTAGCCAGAGGACGATGATGATGACGACGCTTGGTTGACAAGTCGGACTGCTTCAAGCCTCTTAATCCAATAATGCCTTCGATGTTCAATGGATCCTTTAATCAATGGGTGATGATCAGCGGGAACTACGGCAAGAGCCTCCTCCTCATCTGCAATCAATTTTGTAAGGGTCGTCTCATCGTTGGGAAGGTTAACTGCTGCCATTGATGATGTTAATTTTTGGAGTAATTAATAAGGGTTATGTAATATTTAAAGGAGGGGTTTTGAGGCTGTATTTATAGAGGGGTTATGCTGCCATTGATGATGTTCAATGGATGCTTTAATCAATGCTGGTTCTGCTGTTGTTTATTCACGGGTTTGGACTGCAATATCTTTTAATTAAAAATAATAATATTGAGAAATAACAACGGTTATTGGTTAAACAACCCGTTGTTATTACTTTCCACAACGGTTTTTATGACCACAACCGTTGTGATATAGTAATGACATCGGTTAACCATAGTCGTTGTGATAGAGAAATAACAACGGTTATTTGTTAAAAACCGTTGTTATTACTGCAGCAGGATTAGGGGGGTCTATGCGTTTTTGTGGAGGACCCTATGAACGGCCCAAAGTCTGAATGACGACCAAGGGGCTGCCCCAAAGTGGCAGCAACAAAAGGGGGACTTATGGGGGTTTATTTGTTTCCTAAGCCTATGAAAAACATGAAAGATATGGTTGTGAACCAAGGGCCACAAGACCGGCTCATGGCTCGACCCACAACCTACTCGAGCCAAGGAGTTGAACCACACAAGTCCACCTCCCTAACACAAGCTCGATATGATCAAGACCCAAACTACAGACAAGCACAAGTTTGGACCTCAACCTGGACAGCAAGTTTAGCTTAGCTCACAGCCTAGCACAGAACCAAACTAACCTCACTAACAGACGTAGGTCGATCACCCACAGCCTAGCACAGGGCGACCACCAGGCCTGGCCGATTAGGAGAGCTTAACCACAGCCTAGCACAGGTTAACCTCCCTTAATCGAACAACCAAGAAAGGCATGGCCACTATTGGTTGTGACGAGGTGCTCCTTGAGCTAACCCTCAAGTTTGTGTTTGACACAACTCTTTTTAATTCATTATCAAAAACTGAATGTTACATTGGGTGGTGAGTTCCTTATATAGGGGCTCACATTACATCCTATCCATCCATCTAAAAAGCTACATCTAATGGCTACAATTGAAAGGAGCAAGAGGACAATATGATAAAGCATTACAAACAAAAGGACATAATAACAACTAGTCTAAACAGTCCAAGGGACTGTTGAAACCGGACCAACAATTGCTGCCCATGGCAGGGGCCCTTGTCCTTGTCATGACTAGCCATGTCCTTGTCATGACTAGCCATGTCCTTGTCATGACTAGCCATGTCCTTGTCTTTGGACTTGTCTTGGCTTGGGCAATGTGGCTGGCATGTGTTGGGCATGTCCTTGTCTTGACCGAGACAAGTGGGCTGCATGCTCTTGTCTTGACCGAGACAAATGGACAGGCATGTCCTTGTCTTGCTGCTTGTCTTGGCTCGTGTCTTGGTCCTCCTAGGGCTGTCATGGCCTTGTCATGGCCGTGTCTTGGCTTGCCAAGATGCTGCCATGTCCTTGTCATGGGGCCGTGTCCTTGTCTTGCCATGGCCTTGTCATTGTCACGGATTGTTGGGGCTGAGACAAGGGACTGCCATGTCCTTGTCTTGGCTGCCAATCCTTGTCCTTGTCCTTCCTCTTGGCTTGGCATCTTTATGAGACATAAGAGGGACCATGTGATGTTGCTTGTCCTTGGAATCTTTGGATTTGTGATCACCATTAGCCCTTGTAAAGACTTAATTAACTAGCCACCCATTTTCAGTCATGGTACTTGTTTCAGCAAAAGATGAGCCTCTTCAAAAAGGATACTACCCCCCCCCCTTTTCACTACAAACTCCCTTTGTTAAAGAAAATTTGTCCTCAAATTTTGTGTGAAAAGAAATAAGGTAGTAAACAACAACGCAACAGTAACTTAGACTGTGACTCACAACAACACAATTTCAGAAAACTAGAAACATGTATGATGAAGAAGGCACAACAAGAGGACTCCTAACCACAGCCTAGCACAGGTTTAGGATCCTTTCGTTGCCTAGCTTGACCCAAGACACTACAGCCTAGCACAAGTGTCCTTAACAGGTTATCAAACTAGAACCTACAAACCACAGCCTTGCACAGGTTTGAAGGACGACTCCTTTGCACATCCATGACCCCAATCTTCCAAGATCGTCTTGGTTTGAGAAAACACAAGAGCCTAAGCTCTGATACCACTTTGCAGCGTAATTAGGGGGGTCTATGCGTTTTTGTGGAGGACCCTATGAACGACCCAAAGTCCGAATGACGACCAAGGGGCTGCCCCAAAGTGGCAGCAACAAAAGGGGGACTTATGGGGGTTTATTTGTGTTCCTAAGCCTATGAAAAACATGAAAGATATGGTTGTGAACCAAGGGCCACAAGACCGGCTCATGGCTCGACCCACAACCTACTCGAGCCAAGGAGTTGAACCACACAAGTCCACCTCCCTAACACAAGCTCGATATGATCAAGACCCAAACTACAGACAAGCACAAGTTTGGACCTCAACCTGGACAGCAAGTTTAGCTTAGCTCACAGCCTAGCACAGAACCAAACTAACCTCACTAACAGACGTAGGTCGATCACCCACAGCCTAGCACAGGGCGACCACCAGGCCTGGCCGATTAGGAGAGCTTAACCACAGCCTAGCACAGGTTAACCTCCCTTAATCGAACAACCAAGAAAGGCATGGCCACTATTGGTTGTGACGAGGTGCTCCTTGAGCTAACCCTCAAGTTTGTGTTTGACACAACCTCTTTTTAATTCATTATCAAAAACTGAATATTACATTGGGTGGTGAGTTCCTTATATAGGGGCTCACATTACATCCTATCCATCCATCTAAAAAGCTACATCTAATGGCTACAATCAAAAGGAGCAAGAGGACAATATGATAAAGCAATACAAACAAAAGGACATCATAAAAGCTAGTCTAAACAGTCCAAGGGACTGTTGAAACCGGACCAACATATGCTGCCCATGGCAGGGACCCTTGTCCTTGTCATGACTAGCCATGTCCTTGTCATGACTAGCCATGTCCTTGTCTTTGGACTTGTCTTGGCTTGGGCAATGTGGCTGGCATGTGTTGGGCATGTCCTTGTCTTGACCGAGACAAGTGGGGCTGCTATGCTCTTGTCTTGACCGAGACAAATGGACAGGCATGTCCTTGTCATGACAGCCATGTCCTTGTCTTGCTGCTTGTCTTGGCTCGTGTCTTGGTCCTCCTAGGGCTGTCATGGCCTTGTCATGGCCGTGTCTTGGCTTGCCAAGATGCTGCCATGTCCTTGTCATGGGGCCGTGTCCTTGTCTTGCCATGGCCTTGTCATTGTCACGGATTGTTGGGGCTGAGACAAGGGACTGCCATGTCCTTGTCTTGGCTGCCAATCCTTGTCCTTGTCCTTCCTCTTGGCTTGGCATCTTTATGAGACATAAGAGGGACCATGTGATGTTGCTTGTCCTTGGAATCTTTGGATTTGTGATCACCATTAGCCCTTGTAAAGACTTAATTAACTAGCCACCCATTTTCAGTCATGGTACTTGTTTGAGCAAAAGATGAGCCTCATTCAAAAAGGATACTACCCCCCCCCCCCCTTTTCACTACAATTACTTTCAATAACGGTGCATATTGCAGTAAGTGCATTGACTGCATAGGAAATGTAACTGCATATATACATTCACACATTTACTCAATCAATAACGTACTGCATGTGAATGTATAGTCGTTTTGGGATTTGTAAATGCGTGTGAACCAATGCATGCATGTGAACCAATGCATGCATGTGAATCAATAACTGCATATGACTCAATAACTCCAATCAATAAGTCTCTATAAATACAGCCTCAATACAAGGTTATCAACCACATACAAAATTTCCCAACTCCAATCAATAACATATTTGCTAAACCATACAAAATTTCCCAGCCTCAATACTAACAAAATGTCTGAAACTTTTACTAAACCATATGCTTGCATCATGAAACAAATGCCTTGTCATATTGAGGGTGGCTACGTTGTGTGTAAAAGCTACAAGAAACTCCGTGATATGCTTATTCGAAATGGCTACTTAATCAAGAAGATGTAGCCAAATTATCATCGCAGGTACTTTATAGGGGAACTCGTTTTCGAGTTTGGGATGATGGATGCTCATCGTGCGTCCGCATTCAAACTGGCAAGAATGTTTGACAAGGCCGGGCATGGGCGAAAAGATTTTATTGAGAGCACGGACCACCAGCCTGGGCCATATCTATGGGTGGCTTCCGAACATGACCGTCACCGTTGGCCAAATGGGGTCGACCTCGTTGAAGTGACCCAGGTAGAGCAGTGGGAAGGGTTGGCTCTGGCCGAGGCTGACCCGATTGATGCATATGCTCTAGCGGTGGCAGCTATCCGGGAGATTTACCCGGACTCAATTTAGTTTGTTGTTGTTGTTGTTGGTTGTAGTTGTTGTAGTTGTTTGTTGTTGTTTTGGCGCCATTTGTGTGTGGCGCCGTTTGAACTTATTATTTAATAATATTAATGTTGATACGTTAATTTGTTTTTTGACTTAAGTTTAGAAGTAATTAAACTAATTCAATTCAAAGCTATTCAATCGATAAAGCAAAATTAGAATTGAACTAATTCACAAATTCAATAATAAACGACATTCAGAAAATCCAAAATTCAATAATAAGAAGTAATTAAACATGGAGACTGTATAATGAATGACCAAAAGCTTAATTTGGGAATCTTAAACAATGACCAAAGCTAACAAACACTAAAGACAATACACTGAATTCAATAATAAGAATTGAACAATCTAGCTAGAAAATCTTAATAAGAAATAGTTGATAAAAATAATACCTGATTAATAAGGGAGATGATAATAAAAATCTTAATAACAAATATTGACAACGGTTATTATAAACAAACCGTTGTGATAGAATAATGACTACGGTTAAAGTAGTCTACCCGTTGTAATTAATAAACACTATGACAACGGTTTGTGATTAATAACCGTTGTTATAAGCAATCACAACGGGTATATTTACAACAACCGTTGTTGTTGCTTACCTTTATTTTTTTTTAATTATAATTAGAGACAGCAATATCATAAGCACTATACACTGCAATAATAATCAGCAGAAACCAAAAAAGACAGCAATATCATAAGCACTATACACAGCAATATCAGCAGAAACCAAAACATGGAGACTGTATAATGAATGACCAAAAGTTAAATAATTTGGGAATCTTCAACAATGACCAAAGCTAACAAAAACTAAAGACAATACACTGAATGCTATAAATTCAGAAAAGAATACTCACTGCAAATAAACCAAACCAAAACCATCAAATTACTTGTCTATTTTTGAAATGTCTCAAAATGTTGCTCGTCCATATCACTGTGTCCTAATGAATGCCCCATGCCATTTGGACGATGGAAAATTTGTTGCCAAAAGCTTTACTCCTTTGAGGAATAAGCTTATTGAGCTGGGATACTCGGTCAGCAGAATTAAGGCACAATGGGCGCCTTGAGGATTAAAAGGGATACTACTCATTCAGTTTGGAACATCACTTGCAGATGCAGAATTAGCATTTAAGCTTGGCAATATGTTTCAACTCAGAGGCCATGGTAAGAGCGACTGGGTTGCTCCGAATAGATCAACAGTCGAACCATACCTCTGGGTAGCCATAGACGAGGACGCCGAGCTTCTGAAGAATACCGTGGACTATTTCCACGTGCCGTATCCGACCATCTTGAATGGTCAGCAGTCGGCCAATTCAAAAATCGTCGATGCCTACAACCAGGTTGTGGCTGTTTTCCAAGCAATGTACACCTAAAAATTCCAAGCAACCTCCTGTGTTAGATGTTGAGTGTCAAGTGTGTGTGTGTGTCTGTATCAGCCTATCATAATAGCAGTGTAATGGGATGGGAGGGGGCCTGTGGTCATGTATGATGCCCGGGAGGGCCTGTGTGTCTGTATGAACCTTTCATAATAGCAGTGTAATGGGGTTTTAGGGCCTGTGGTCTTGTATCAGCCTATCATAATAGATGTTGATCGAGTGTCAAGTGTGTGTGTGTCTGTATCCGCTATGGTTGTAAGATTTCCGCTATGGTTCCTAAATGCAAATTTGTTCGAGCTAATAAAGTATCAGTGCTTTACGTTTGTTATTACTATGCCGTTCCTAAGTTATTTAAAAAAATCAGAAAGATAGTTATTTAAAAAAATAACAGAAACTAAAAAAAACAAATATATAAGCTAATACCTCACATTATTAACCACCTCAGGATCGGGGACGTTTCTTGCCCGACATAGTTTCTTCGTTATTCCAAATACCTTCGCCATGATCATCACGCATATAGATGCTTTCAATGTTATCATGATCAGTGTCAACATTGTCGAAATAAGATACAGTGGAAGAGTGATCCATTCCCTCAAACACGACATCCTGATTATTATCCCCAACATTATCGGGTGCACCCCGTCTACTTCTTATAGATAGTAAAACAGACCACTTCTTATCCATAAGATCAGTGACATAGAACACTTGTTTAGCTTGGGATGCCATTATGAAAGGATCATCCTTATTATTGCCAACCTTATCCAAATTGACCAACGTAAATCCCATTTTATCCTTTCGAACACAATTGTTGTTGTTATCAACCCAGTTACATCGAAACAGAGGTATTGTGAAATCAATGTAATCTAATACCAATATTTCTTGAATAACACCATAATAAAGGCATTTTCCCCAAATAGGGTTTTTATCTTTTGAAGTAGCAAAGTGCATTGCCTCAAATTCAGAACTCACACCACTATTTTGCATTGTGCTCAACTCATCTTGCTCGCGGGTGTAAAAAGTATAACCATTAATAGCAAAACCGCTGAAAAAAGTGGCCCTGGCATTTGGACCTAACCCAAGACGTAGTAACCTAGGAGAGATGTCATCACCATACAAATTCTTATACTCCAAGACAACATTCCTAAACCACTCTCCAAATGTCTTCTTATGCTCGTTTGCAATCCACATCTCGCTCTTGTTTGGGTGATCGTATTTGAGCTCATCTTTGTGTTGTTGAATATAAGGTTGCACCTCATCTTCGTTGTTTAGCACCTACGTATGTGCTAAATGTAACATGTCACGTGCCACAATTTTTTCAACCCGGCCCCTAGTACCTTTTCTGGTCATCCAGTCACTATGACGATTCTTTGGAACGCCAATTAACTCCTCAGGGAAGAGATGAGCGTAACAATATGCAAGAGCTTCGTCTAATATAGCACGTTCAGCAATACAACCTTCTGGACGATACCGATTAGATGTATAGTCCTTGTAGACTTTCATCAATCTTTCGAAAGGATACTGGTATCTCAAGTACACGGGCCCAAGGTACAAAATCTCCCTAACCAAGTGAGTGGTCAGGTGAATCATGATAGTGAAGAAAGAGGGTGGAAAATACATTTCAAAATGACAAAGAGAGGTGACAACGAGGTCCTGCAATGAATCCGCATCATCGGGATCGATGACTTTATCGCATATGGACTGGAAGAAGAGACAGAATCTGGTAATAGCATATCGTACCTTTTCAGGTAAAATGGAACGAATAGCCACGGATAGTAATTGTTGCATCAAAGTGTGGCAATCATGTGACTTTAACCACGGATACATTTTTGAATCATTGCTATTCGCAAACATCCTTATGAATCTTGGTATCACTGGAAAATACCATAACACCTTAGCCGGGATCCCTTCCTTATCCTTATAACGCCACTCAAAACAAACCGGACAATTGGTTAAGTTTTGATATAATTTTCGATACAATACGCAGTCATTTGGACATGCATGTATTTTCTCATATTTCATACCCACCCCTCTAATTAGTTTTTTAGCCTCATATGTCTTAACGGGAAGAACATTACCATCTGGAAGCATGTCGTTTATCAAGGCTAATAAACTAGTGAAACACGTGTCACTAACCCCATTTGCCCCCTTGATATTATACAACTTCACCACAGCCGACATCTTTGTGTACTTACAACCAGGGTACAGAGGCGCTTCAGACTCACACAACTTCTCATACATGTTGTCAAGGTCATCCAAATTAATGTTGTGATCTTCAAAAGCATTTGATTCATCATCTTTTTCTTCATTATCTGAAGACCCAACATTCAACTCGTCTGCTTCCAACTCAACATACTCGGCAAACTCGGGATCATCAGTTATCCTTTCGTATACCTCAAGATCATCTTCTTCAAAGTTATTCTCTTCCTCTAATGATTCCCCATGAAAAATGCAATGGGTATAGGATCGACTAAAACTATACTTTTCTAGGTGAATTTTAACGTCCGGAATAGCCATATACCTAATATTACCACATCTTTCACAAGGGCATGGAATACTAGAAGAACCATTCAAATTGTTCGCAACGACTCAGCTAAACCATCCTTATAGTTTGGGTCACTCATATTCGCAACATTCATCCAAGTTCGAGTCATTTATCTACATTCGTAGTATATATATAGTAAGCCAAGTAATTCAGAAAATCCAACTAATTAAAACTAATTCAATAATAAGCCAACTAATTCAGAAAATGCAATGTATAAGGCAACTAATTCACAAATAAACGAAATTCAGGAAATCAATAAAGAAAAATTATTAGAATACCTGATTAATAAGAAATAGCAGACGGAGATGATGACAAAGAGACGATCAGGGAGTATGTCTTAGTGTTTGTGGTTTTGTGATGCAGTATAATCGCTTTGTGTTTGTGTTTTTGTGTTGCAGTACATTATTATTAGTGTTGTGTGTATTTTTCATCTTTATTAACAAATATTGACAACGGTTATTATTCATAGTAAACCGTTGTTATTAAATTACTTATTTACAACGGTTAAAAAAGTTATACCCGTTGTTACAACTAGCAACAACGTACAACAAAATCATTTCCGTTGTTATTAATTTACGCCAAAATTTGCGCCAAATTAATAACACATTATAACAACGGGTTTATTCATGCCCGTTGTTATTACTTTTCCTTCTTTCGCGCCAAATTAATAACAACGGATATAAAATAAACTGTTGTTATTAGTAAATTTATTTACAACGGTTATTTTAGTTCACCCCGTTGTTAAAACTAATAACAACGTTCGAAAAACTAATACCGTTGTTATTAGGTTTAATAAAATTCCGCAGAAAAATAATTATCCATTCCACAACGGTTTTTCTTTATTTTCGTGAGTATGCGTTGTTGATGGGGCGTTGTTATTGCATGAATTTGTAGTAGTGAAGTTATTAACTTTGTATAAAGAAAAGTTTAGAACATAAATTCCATAAACATAATGACTTTGGTTTAAAAACAAAGCCATCATTCTAAAGTACACCAATTGTCTTTAAAAATGGAAATCGTAACAAGTTTCTATGTCTAACACGGAAATCAAAAGTTCTAAAACGACATTCAAAATAACTAGAAAGACAAATAGCAAGAACGTCAAGCTAATCCTTAGGTCTCCTCAATGTGGTGGCTACCTTAGCTCACTCATCTTGGAGATTCCTTAAAGCTTGCTTTGCCTTGTCTTTCTTCTCATGCCCTTAATCTAATTATAAGGATGAGAACTACAACTTATATCAAAATACCAAAGTTGAGATTAATATCAATAACATAAAAATCCGGGAGAACTATTATCTACTGGAAGAACTTGTCCAGTCTTAATATCTCCCAAATATCTGGGGCAAATACGTTTCCAATGGCCTATACTATTACAATAATGTCACTTGTCGTTAGAGGTGACACCCTTCTTAGACTTAGAATAACTATTCCCAATAGCCTTTCTTTGTCCTTAGAAGGTGTGGGCTTGTTCCCTTTGTGTCCACTCTTCTTGAACTTCCCTTTGCTTTTGTCATTTGATGTTCAAAACATCTTTGCTAGTGCTAGTATGGTAGCCCATATCACGCTCGGTTTGCACAACCATTTTGTGCAACTCATGTAGCGTCGTGGTGTCGTTTTGCACGTTGAAATTCACCTTAAAATTAACAAACCCTTTGATACGGTTTAGGGAGTGGAGTATGCGGTCAATCACAAGTTGCTCAGGACTCGTTATTCCTTACTTCTTGAGTATCTCGACATGCTCAATCATTTGAGTATGTGGGAGCAAACATATTGACCATCCTTCATGTTTAACGTCGAAAAATTAAGAAGCGACCTCATATTGAATGATCCTAAGAGCTCGTGAAAACATGCTCACGAGTTTAGTGTAGATCTAATACGTGGAATTCATCTTTATGACATTCCTTTGAAGCTCGACACCTATAGAGAAGATCAAGACATTCTTGATCGTGGCCGATTCTATTTGGTAGGCCACCTTTACGGCGTTAGTTGACCTTATATTTAGGAGCGTTGGGAGAAGCTTTGGTGAGGTAACGAAGCTTACCATCACCTTTGGTGTCAAGGCAAAGTTGCTCATTCCAATTCGCGAAATTAGAGCAATTATTTTCGAATTTGCATTGATCCATAAAGGATCTAAGCCAAGATACGGTGGTTAGTTGTGGTGCAGGAGTCCAACCTCGTTATCGTTTGCCGACATTGCGAATAAAACAAGTTTTGACTACAAAATATGAGATGAAAGAAATATCAACATTTATCGTTTTAAAATACTTGTAAACATTTTAAACAAGTTTGACATTTATATAATGACCTCTACCCAATTACATAAATTATTCGAAGACCCAAATCCTATATTAATTCGGGTTTATGTGAGCCACGGAGTCCACGACCTTTATTAATATTACTTGGTCGGTTAACTCTTTAACCGATTCTACCATTAGAATTCTTGGTCGATGAAATACTTTATTGTCATCTTTAGCCCGGAATACATGGGCCACGGACCCTAATCTTTCCGTTGAGGTCAACCAAATTTCGATGCAATAACGATTTATTGCCCCACTTACCCAACGTAATAAGTTTAGCACCTCGTTGAGCCGAACCTACTTCCTTACGAAATTGGGAGTTATGGGTTCTACTATTTGTTAAAGCTAAGTCTCAATTAATAAAATAGAGGTCAAGTCAATTTATATTAACTATCTCCTTTTAAGTGAACAAAATAGGTGAACTATCGATAATTTGTAATTGACGCGGTCGATTAACTCGATAAAATGCATGTGTGATTTAAGTGGCGATTTTGCATGCATGTGACATAAATAGAAAATAGAAAATAGAAAATCAAATAATCTATTTACAAACTCGGAAAACAACTCCTTTGGTCCCTTTAACTTCATATGCACGCCTCCCAAGGCTACCGTATTCCTTTTGGAACGTCTTTCCAAATGGCACCGTCTTTAGGAAACTCCGGGATTACAAAGGATATAATAAAATTACAAGGCTTTTCTATTATACATTTAAAAAAATTAAATATTACAATAAAAGTGATACGAGATCACATTAAATTACAACCGAATCAATATTCCCATACATTTCGGGTAATATCGATTAAAAACTAAGGCCATACTAAGACAAATTACATAATTCAAAAATTACATAAATCAAAATGACATTCATTCCTTCAAAATTATGCATAATTATATGTAAAATCATGCAACATTAATGTGCCAAATAGCCCTAATAATCTTATATCGTATATAAACCCGGTTTTATGGAAATGCGTGATAATACTCACTGAAAATCACAAATTAATAATTAAATCAAATTTAAGTCCAAGTTAATTACCATAACTGCTTTAGGACACAAAAATTTGTTTCCACTAATTATTTGACAATAATGCAACTTGATTTTGCATTATTGCTTGGTTTTGACCCTTATTAACATAACTTTTATGTAATAATTCCAAATTAAAGTTCAATCATTCATAAATTTTAAAATTAAAATTTTGAATATTCTGGAACATTTCCAGGAACATTTTTATGTCAAAATTTTGGTCAAAAATTTTTGAAACATTTTAGAGAAAAATATAGTTGCTATTAATCGATTTTATCAAATAAAATACTAAAATCACACGAAAACTAATCTAATTAATTTTCAACTTATACATCTAATATGTACAATATTTATGCAACATATGATTATTTTCTCATGCCAAAAATTTATTTTAGCTATTTATGCCAAAATAATCACTATTTATGCCTTTTTAACTATTAAAAATCATAAATCATGCAAAATAAATCATATTTTTCTCAAATTTTACATACAGTAGGTAAAATATGCATGTGATACCATACTAAAAGTTGATGGCTATATTTGAAGTTTAACTATTTTTAGTCATAAAATGTTTATTTTACTAATTAAAATGTGTTTATTTAACCAAAAATCATTAAATAAAGCCATAATCTTCCATAAATCATCAGAATGACCTAAAACATTTTTAGGACCAGAAGGTATTTCATGCTTAAAGTTTCGTGACTTTATCATATAAATCACTAATTTTCTAGATTTATTTTGTTACCTTAACTCGTAAAAACTTAATAAAACCGATTGCATGCAGCATCCTATGCTCTGATACCAATTGTTAGTTTGTATACCTACTCATAATAATCTTCTTATGATTATGCATGCAATATCCTATGCTCGATCTGATACCAATTGTTAGTTTGTATACCTACTCATAAGACTCTTCTTATGATTAACTAATTAACTCATTAATTAGTTTTCAAGATCTAGTGCATGCAAACTAAGTAAAACAGAGTAGAGAAAGAAATTTTTCCTCACAATGTTGTTTTTGACGAAATGGGCACAAGAGTAAGACTCCTTCTTACTCTTGTTCTTGAGCTATAATGATTATAGGATGATCTCCTTAAGCTTCAAGTGTAGAAACTCTCCTCTTGTTGCACCTAGACTATCCCAAATCACTCAACTATTGATTTACTAGAAGAATAGTCAAGTACCCTTAAATAATATTAGTAATACAACTATTACTACACTTAGTAATATTGTGAATTTTGTTAGTAATATATGAACTTGAGTTTCTGAGAAACATCATTTAAAATACAACTTCTCTAAGTTGTAGTGTAAGAGAAGGCATGAGAATTCTAGTGGAAAAATGAGAACTTATTCTCATATAAAGGGGAGTGGGGGCCGTCGGTTTTGGGGCTTGAGAGGGGACAAGCATGTTCTTCTTTTCCTCTTACCCAAAACAATAGGGTAGGTTGTTAGGTATTGGGGGGAATGATTGTGTTTATGCATTAAACCACAAACTAATCACCACCGTAATATCAACCACCCATGACCGGCCCCTCCTACTAAAATGGACTCTATTTTAACATTTGTAATTTGTCATTTGTCATTTGTCATATGTGTGACATGTGACATGTGACATGTTACATGTAAGTATGCTTATAAATGTATATTTAACCAATTAAATACAATCTTATAACAAATAAATTACAATTAACATTTTAAGTAATAATAATTACATGTATGTAAAATGAGTCATCTCACATTTAGTCAATATAATCTACAACTTATTTTAATTATAATTAACTAAACATTCTTATCTCTAATGTTTCGCAAACATTATTCAATCTTAGTTATATAACAATTTAATTACTAAATTGAATCTTATTTAATCATATTAAAATAAGATATAAATCTCACTTATTAATTTATATTCATTCAATTCAAGGGATTAATTAATCTGTATCGCTATACAATTAATTAACTTTCATGATTAGGGAATTGTCCTTTCGGTGTGACCTCAAGGGATCAACTGATCACCACTGTCATACGATAGTAACGTCAAACTCTAGTAAGCAAATCGTTACCGATTAATATGGACCAGACGACTAAATTTTAATCATCCCTTAGTATTCTTGTTATTAAGATTTAATTAAGTAATCGCACTATTGTTTAGGAGACTTACTTCAACAGCCAAAGCCCCATCCGCTTCAAAGTTATCTCGATATTAGTGAAAACAGTCAGACTATCAGTAAGAGTTTGACACGTAAGCCCCATAGCACCAACTTTAAAATGTCGATCCTGAAAATGTTTTAGCAAGGCGGCCTTAGTAAGCCCATTACCATGACCATCCTGACACTCATGAATACTCGAAAAAGGACAATGAAAACGTATTAAAACAGGCATGATGAAGATAGTGATGGGCAAGGCACAAGACACAGGCTAATAATAGCCAAAACACAACAACCACGTGCATGGAGAATTGTGACAACCCTCGCGAATGCGGAAATAAAACATACAAGCATGTGATTTAATTAGCAGAAATACGGTATTTTAAAAACCTTTATACATGCAAGATAAATACGAGGAGTGTCAATTATTACAAACCAAAGTACGAGATATACTACAACAAGAGACGTAGTCTCTCCAAATGTTATCAAGGTAAAAGTGTTTAGCAAACAAGCTAAATAACGTCTAGAGGTGTTTCATCCAGGGATAACGCCCGCTAGCTCACACCCGAACCCACAATACCAAGCAAAAAGCCATCCATGCAAGCAACCTGTTCATCCATGAAAAACATGAACGCCACAGTCAGTGGGGAGTAACTCCGTGTTCTCCCAGCCATATCACATTAAACGTACATAAAAGGAAATACAAAAGTAGATGCATGCATATATAGATATACATGTGAAATACGATAAGGATAGATAGGTAAATCAATATATAATGAGATGAGCATATGGAATACAAATCCGGATCCATCATGTTATACAAAGACTCAGGGAAGACGCTCTTAGGCAACCGAATACGCTCACTAGGGCGTACATCTCACCGTTAGCGGTATAAGTTTGATAAGATTGAGACTCGACAAACAAACCATGCCAAGTCATACGAAGATCATAATAAATCAATCATATAATCATTCATCAAAACGTACCAATACATTGACGACCTCTCTCACGGTAGATGAAACGCACTAGCACCGTGTACATGGCAAGAATGATTAAAATCGCATCAACGGGATGACATTTCCCTGAACACATACACGATGACATTTCGTATATGTAGACTAATTTCCTCCTGGTAGGACAACGATAATAATACGGTTCCTAGTCTAAACCTGGCCAGACTCTCGGAATAAACGTGTTCCGATTCGACAAGCGATGAAATTTCGCATCCAAGAATCGGTCAATCATTGACGCCGAGTACCCCAAATTCGGTCGATAATTCACGAAAGAGGCGAAAAAGAGCACAAGCATCAAAACAAGCGGTACGCTACATGCTAACGACACCACCTCACAAGTACACAACATTTGACGGCCGGGTCGATCAACGCAAAGTGTTCGCCTCCCAACAACGTCGTCGTATGCCCACTAACACATGCAGTTAAGCAGTAAGGATACATCCCCGTTCCAACATTCCAGCCTTACGAACGTGGAGGTAGCCAAGGGAATGAGAGTACAAAGCACATAAAAAAATAGTGCTTAAACCGTAACATTTGTAAAAACCGACTCAAAGTGGGACATACCAAAAACCGTCACAAAACATGTGATACGAGCGAATGAAATATCATATATTCGATACATTAATATTTAAAGTCACTGCGAAATTTTATACGATAAATGAACCATCGGAAATATTATAAACGAAATCGTAAACAAGAAATACAAAGAAAGTCCAGCAGGTGCCAGCCGGTCACGGGGCTCGGCTGCCGGCCACCCGGCTGACGCCAAGTATCATATGAAAACCAACATGAAATATCAGTGTGTCCCAGCTGGTCAAGGGGACCGGCTACCGGCTACCCAGCTGGGACCAAGGGGCACATAAGAAAAACAAGGAGGAAAGTTGAGGTGTCTCAGCCGGTCGGCTGACCGGCTGCCGGTCGGCCGGTTGAGATCAACTTCATGCATCAAACATTACGTAACATACAAATATACAGCCACAGCCCCAGCCGGTTGACTGACCGGCTGCCGGTCGGCTGGCTGGGGTCAACTTCACTCGAAAATCATCATTTCACTAAGGATTAACATTTAACAATTAACGATTATTATCATAAATCATCAATTCTCATATCGATTCTCAACAAACAACAAGTATCATCATCAACACAATTACTAAGCTTACTAATCATATTCTAAATACGATTCCTAGCATAGAAAACATGTAAAACACGTAAATGATATCGAGTAACCCTTCACCGTTACCTTTTTGCGTCTTCACTCCGCGTCAAGGTCCTCTTCAATCAAGAAGTAGTCTTTGTCGGGATCTTGGAGGTCACCACCTACGAATAGTTAATAAAAGATGAATATACTTCACCTAGAGAAACACGGAAAGTTTGAAAAGTGAGAAAGACGGTAGTTTTATTACCAATACGGATAGAGGACGATAAGAGGGGAAGAATAAGACGAACTTAAGTGAATTTGAGCGAGAAATGAGAGAGTTATGACGATTATAAGACGGATCAAAATGGAAGCTAGGTTTTTATGGGGTTTTCTTAGTGAGGAAGAAAGAGTTGAGTTGTGTGAGTGAATTAGGTTAAAGGGGAGTATATGAAGAGAGTGAGTGGAAAAGTCAAGAAAAGTCAAAGACGCCTTAAGACGGGATTCACTTGAAATCTCGCGTAATATCCAAATACGAACTCGGAAATTCTAAATTCGACACGGGAAATTTAATTCTAAACTAAAACTAAATTTCGCTGAAAAGTATCCGTAAAATATTTTTACTATAAAAATAGGGTACATTTGCGGGTGTTACAATCACCCCACCTTTTAAAAAGTTTCGCCCTCGAAACTTGAGCGAAAGAAAGATACCTTAATCGAATAGGCTTGGATATTTACTACGCATAGAAGCTTCCGTTTCCCAAGTCTCTTCTTCGACATTGGCACATCTCCACAAGATTTTCACTAAAGGAACCACCTTACTTCTCAACTTCTTATCTTTGCGATCTAGGATGCGGATCGACTTCTCTTCAAAGGATAAATTCGGTTTAAGCTATGGCATTTCCTTTTGAAAGACATGGCTTGGATCACTAACATACTTTCTCAATTGAGAAACATGGAAAACATTATGAACCTTAGCCAAATTCGGGGGCAAATCCAACTTGTAAAGCGGTAGCGGCATGAAAAGCGGTACTCATCAACAATTTACTACCCATGGCTTCTTGTAAAGCCTTCCAAAATCTCGAACAAAATCTCGGATCTCGGTCGGATATGATCTCCTTAGGAACGCCATGGTATCTAACAATCTCATCAACATAGGCTTTCGCTAGTCGATCTAAACTCCAGGTTTCTTTGATCGGAATAAACCTAGCACACTTGGTCAAACGATCAACAACAACCCAAACGACATCTTTACCTCCAACGGTCCTCGGCAAAGCCATAACAAAATCCATAGAAATAGATTCCCACTTCCATAGTGGAATATCCAACGGTTGTAGCAATCCACCGGGCCTCTTGTGTTCAATCTTCACTTGTTGGCAAGTCAGACATCTTCCAACATAAGACACAACATCACCCTTTAAGTTCGGCCACCAAAATTGTAGCTTCAAGTCTTTGTACATCTTATCACCACCGGGGTGAATAGAATAAGGGGCAAGGTGAGCTTCATCAAGAACTCGCTTCCTCAAATCAAGAGCATTAGGAACAAATAAACGGCCATGGAAACGAAGAACACCTTCATCATCAAATTTGAAATCTTTAGCTTTTCCTTCAAGAAGCTTGGCTTGAATAGACTTGTAGGTAAGATCATCAACTTGGCTTTCGCGGATCTCACGGAGAAAAACAGGTCCGGCAGACATAACACCAACATAAACAAATCCACGCTCCACGAATTCCAACTTCAATTTTCGAAACTCAGCACAAAGATCATCGGGTAATACCCGCATAGCATTCAATGCATGAGAAGCTTTCCTACTAAGAGCATCGGCAACAACATTAGCCTTCCCTTCATGATACAATAACTCAAAATCATAATCGTTCACCAATTCCAACCATCTTCTTTGTCTCATATTCAACTCTTTTTGAGTAAATATGTACTTCAAACTTTTGTGATCGGTGAATATACGACGATGAACTCCAATAAGGTAATGTCTCCACACTTTCAAAGCATGAACAACGGCGGCCAATTCCAAATCATGAGTAGGATAGTTCACTTCATGAACTCTCAACTGCCTCGAAGCATACGCCACCACTTTCCTATTTTGCATAAGAACACAACCCAATCCCAACTTAGAAGCATCACAATAGACATCAAAGTCTACTACATCTTCAGGAAAAGTCAACACCGGAGCGGTAGTTAACCTTTTCTTTAACTCTTGAAACGCGGCTTCACAAGCTTCATTCCATAGGAACTTGGTTTCCTTCTTAAACAACTGGGTCATCGGTCTAGCAAGCTTAGAGAAATCCTTGACAAATCTACGGTAATAACCAGCTAAACCAAGAAAACTTCGAAATTCTCTAATATCGGTCGGACTCTTCCAATCAACAACAGCCTCAATTTTCGAAGGATCCACCATTACACCTTCTTTAGAAATCACATGCCCAAGAAAGGACACCTTAGGTAACCAAAATTCACACTTGGAGAACTTAGCATACCACTTCTGTCGACGAAGAACACCCAAAATAGTCCTTAGATGAATAGCATGCTCTTCTTCGGACTTGGAGAAAATAAGAATATCGTCAATGAACACCACCACACACTTGTCAAGATATTCACTAAATGTGCGGTTCATTTGATCCATAAAGATAGCGGGAGCATTCGTCAATTTAAAAGGCATCACCTTGAACTCATAATGACCATACCTTGTACTAAAGGCGGTCTTCGGAATATCAACATCACGAACGGGAATTTGGTGATAACCGGATCTCAAATCAATCTTGGAGAAAGTAGAAGCACCCTTTAGTTGATCAAACAAATCTTCTATTCTCGGCAAAGGATACCTATTCTTGATTGTAATCCGATTCAATCACGATAATAAATACAAAGCCTCATAGAACCATCTTTCTTCTTCATAAAAAGAATGGGAGCACCCCAAGGCGAGGCACTTGGTCGAATAAAACCCTTCTCAATCATATCATCTAGCTGCTTTCTTAATTCCTTCAATTCGGTTGGAGCCATACGGTAAGGAGCTTTGGCTATGGGTCCAGAACCAGGTACAAGATCAATAGAGAATTCATCATCACGCTCGGGAGGAATCCCGGGCCATTCTTCAGGGAATACATCAACGAATTCTCGAACAATAGGCACATCTTCAATACTTGGCAAAGAGGTAGGTGAAGAAGTCACAATACACAAGTATGCTTGGTGACCCTTTCTTACCATACTTACCAACTTCATTGCGGAAATCAAAGACACACCTTTTCGGGGATGAGATCCCTTATAGGTTATTCTAACTCCTAAAGGACTCTTTAAATAAATCTTTTGATCACGACACTCGAACCTAGCATGATACAATGCTTGTAACACCCGCAAATGTACCCTATTTTTTATAGTAAAAATATTTTTACGGATACTTTTCAGCGAAATTTAGATTTAATTTAGAATTTAATTTCCCGTGTCGAATTTAGAATTTCCGAGTTTGTATTTGGATTTTACGCGAGATTTCAAGTAAATCCCGTTTTAAGTCGTCTTTGACTTTTCTTGACTTTTTCCTCATACTCCCTCATACTCCCTCATAACCTATTTCATACTCACACAACTCAAACTTACTTCATCACTAAGAAATCAACCAAAACCTAGCTTCCATAATCATCCAATCATAGAATCGTCATATCTCGCTAAATTCTCCCTCAAATTCACGTAAGTTCGTCTTATTCTTCCCCTCTTATCTTCCTCTATCCGTATTGATAATAAAATTAACGTCTTTCTCGCTTTTCAAACTTTCCGTCTTTCTCAAGGTGAAGAGTATTCATCTTTTATTAACTATTTGTAGGTGGTGACCTTCAAGATCCCGACAAAGACTATTTCTTAATCGAAGAGGACCTTGACGCGGAGTAAAGACGCATAAAGGTAACGGTGAAGGGTTACTCGATATCATTTACGTGTTTTACATGCTTCTATGTTAGAATTCGTATTTAGAATACGATTAGTAAGCTTAGGATTTATGTAATTGATGATGATTGTTGTTAGTTGATGATTGTTGATGATGAATATTGATTGTTGATAGTTAATAGAAGTAATTTATGAGAATTAGAAATGATAGAACTTGAATTGAAGCTCACGGATTGAACTGGGATTCCCAGCCGGGTGACCGGCCACCGGTCTGCCCATCGGCAGGGAACACATCAGTAGGAAAGTTTGGTTTTTGTGTGAAGTGGTGCTCCTGGCCAGGTGCCCGGCCGCCGGCCCCCAGACCGGCCTGGAACACACTGCCTTTTCTTTGTGATTTTTGGATTTGGCATGATGCGCATGCCGGGGTACCGGCCGCCGGTCCTCTGACCGGCCGGCAACACGGCTGTGTATATTTCCTTTTAATTTCTAAACTCGTAATTTATAATAGTTCGCATGATTCGTTTTTCATATAATTTTACGTAGTGACTTATAATATTAATGTTTTGAATATATGATATTTCATTCGCTTGTATCACATGTTTTGTGACGGTTTTTGGTATGTCCCACTTTGAGTCGGTTTTTACAAATGTTACGGTTTGAGCACTATTTTGTTATGTGCTTTGTACTCTCATTCCCTTGGCTAACTCCACGTTCGTAAGGCTGGAATGTCGGAACGGGGATGTATCCTACTGCTTAATTGCATGTGTTAGTGGGCATACGACGACGTTGTTGGAAGGCGAACGCTTTGCGTTGATCGACCCGGCCGTCAAATGTTGTATACTTGCGAGGTGGTGTTATTTGCATGTAGCGTACCGCTTGTTATGAGGCTTGAGCTCTTTTCCGCCTCTTTCGTGAATTATATCGACCGAGTTTGGGGTACTCGGCTTCTTTGTATGACCGAGTCTTGGATGCGAAACGTTTATCGCATGTCGAACAGGAAAATGTGATTTCGGGATTCTGGCCAGATTTAGACTAGGACCAGGTATTTATATCGTCGTTCTACCAGGAGGAAATTAGTCCACATATACGAAATGAATTGAATTGTGTATGCGTTCAGGGAAATGCTTATCTCGTGGATGCCTTTTAATCATACTTGCCATGTACACGGTGCTAGTGTGTTTCATTTACCGTAAGAGATGTCGTCATTGTGTCGGTGTGTTTGGATGAATGATTATATGATTGATCATTGGATGACTTGGCATGGTTTGTTTGTCGAGTCTCAATCTTATCAAACTTATACCGCTAACGGTGAGATGTAAGCCCTAGTGAGCGTATTCGGTTGCCTAAGAGTGTCTTCCCCGAGTCTTTGTATAACATGATGGATTCGGATTTGTATTCTTATGCTCTTATCAATATATATTGAATTGCCTATCTATCCTTATTGTATTTCACATGTATATCTATATATGCATGCTTCTACTTTTGTAATTCCTTTTATCTACGTTTAATGTGATATGGCTGGGAGAACCCGGAGTTACTCCCCACTGACTGTGGCGTTCATGTTTTTCATGGATGAACAGGTTGCTTGATTGGATGGCTTTTTGCTTATAATATTTTGGGTTCGGGTGTGAGCTAGCGGGCGTTGTCCCTGGAAGTTTCACCTCTAGACGTTATTTTAGCTAGTTGCTAATCACTTTGACATTTGTTAACCTTTGGAGAGACTACGTCTCTTGTTATGGTATTTCATACTTTAGTTTGTAATATTTGACACTCCTCGTATACTTCTTCTTGCATGTATAAAAGTTTTAAAAACTTCATATTTCCGCTATATAATTCACATGCTTGTATGTTTTTATTTTCCGCATTCGCGAGGGTTGTCACAGTTGGTATCAGAGCCTTTTTATCGCTTCCGACGCACACACGTGAACCCTAAACTTAAACTACTTGACCTTGAAATAAATAATGAGAGATGGGTAGAAGTTAAGGACTTTACTTGGTAGTCTATTTGATTATGCTAATTGATAGGAGTAACTTAATTTGTTTTTGTTTCTTATGAAGATGGTTTGACCACGACTAGTTGAGAACGTTATGTTGGAAGCTCTTACCCAAGTGCTGAAGAATCAGCAAGATGCGGTTGTAGCTCAAGCCAACCAGGTTCCCCCTCGAAGAGAAGATAACCATCAAGGTGGCTACGCTTGGGTAGCTGGACAAATAGCTAGGAGTAAGATTCTACCATATGGTGGAGAACCGGACCCTACGGAGCTATCCGATTGGTTTCGTGAGACGGAGAAGCAGTTTGATCTATACCAAGTCCGCGAAGAGGACAAGGTGAGGATCGCAAAGCATTTCCTTGTAAGGGAAGCTGATAATTGGTGGGCTATCACTAGTGCCACCGCTGCTCTCGAAGATGGCTTCAACTAGGCTTGTTTCAAAGCTCTTGTGGAAGGTAGATTCTATCCTAAAGAGCTTAAGCAACAAAGGCTCAAGGAGTTCATTGATTTTAAGCAAGCCAACTTGTCAGCTCAAGACTTTACTACGGAGTTCAATAAGCTTGCTCATTTTGCTCCAAGACTTATCCGAGATGACGAGGACCGAGCTTTCTATTACCGTAACAAGCTGATTGTAACACCCGCAAATGTACCCTATTTTTTATAGTAAAAATATTTTTACGGATACTTTTTAGCGAAATTTAGTTTTAATTTAGAATTTAATTTCCCGTGTCGAATTTAGAATTTCCGAGTTCGTATTTGGATTTTACGCGAGATTTCAAGTGAATCCCGTTTTAAGTCGTCTTTGACTTTTCTTGACTTTTTCCTCATACTCCCTCATACTCCCTCATAACCTATTTCATACTCACACAACTCAAACTTACTTCATCACTAAGAAATCAACCAAAACCTAGCTTCCATAATCATCCAATCTTAGAATCGTCATATCTCGCTAAATTCTCGCTCAAATTCACGTAAGTTCGTCTTATTCTTCCCCTCTTATCTTCCTCTATCCGTATTGATAATAAAATTACCGTCTTTCTCGCTTTTCAAACTTTCCGTCTTTCTCAAGGTGAAGAGTATTCATCTTTTATTAACTATTTGTAGGTGGTGACCTTCAAGATCCTGACAAAGACTATTTCTTAATCGAAGAGGACCTTGACGCGGAGTAAAGACGCATAAAGGTAACGGTGAAGGGTTACTCGATATCATTTACGTGTTTTACATGCTTCTATGTTAGAATTCGTATTTAGAATACGATTAGTAAGCTTAGGATTTATGTAATTGATGATGATTGTTGTTAGTTGATGATTGTTGATGATGAATATTGATTGTTGATAGTTAATAGAAGTAAATTATGAGAATTAGAAATGATAGAAATTGAATTGAAGCTCACGGATTGAACTGGAGTTCCCAGCCGGGTGACCGGCCGCCGGTCTGCCCACCGGCTGGGAACACATCAGTAGGAAAGTTTGGTTTTTGTGTGTAGTGGTGCTCCTGGCCGGGTGCCCGGCCGCCGGCCCCCAGACCGACCTGGAACACACTGCCTTTTCTTTGTGATTTTTGGATTTGGCATGATGCGCATGCCGGGGTACCGGCCGCCGGTCCTCTGACCGGCCGGCAACACGGCCGTGTATATTTCCTTTTAATTTCTAAACTCGTAATTTATAATAGTTCGCATGATTCGTTTTTCATATAATTTTACGTAGTGACTTATAATATTAATGTTTTGAATATATGATATTTCATTCGCTTGTATCACATGTTTTGTGACGGTTTTTGGTATGTCCCACTTTGAGTCGGTTTTTACAAATGTTACAGTTTGAGCACTATTTTGTTATGTGCTTTGTACTCTCATTCCCTTGGCTACCTCCACGTTCGTAAGGCCTGTGAAGCTGCCGGCGTCCACCGACGCTGCCAGCGTCCGACACTGCTGTTACGCGACTATTTTTCCGCCTTCTTGTTCTTTGAAGCCCATTTCTCAAGGCCCCTAGGTTTTCCGACCAAGGGTATATAAGAATCAGATTTTAGAGAGAGAAGATCCATCCCTACATTTCATTCATTCCATAGAAATCTCTCAAGTTTTGGTTCTTCACTTTGGCTTGTAATTTGGTTGAACTTTATTTTTGGTTTGTAATATTGAATTATGGGTAGCTAATCTTCCAATTACTTGGTGTAATTTGAACAAGTTCACACCTTTAGCATTGTATGACTCTCTAATCCTCCTCTTCCTTATTTAATATAATTTTATTGTGTTAATCTTTCATGTTGAGTAGATGAATGTTTAGTTTGACTAGCTTGACATCTTATTTGCTTAATGAATGCTTGTTCTTGGTAGAATTTGTCAACCTATACTTGAATGTGTGAAGTAAACTTGAAAGACTTCAACTTGGTTTAAAGTTAGAGTCTTTTGAGTGGAAAATTATATGTTGTGTGATTTTAACATGGTTTAATGTTGAGTTTCATGATTCTAGCTTAATCCTTTGGTTTAATACTTAAAGCTTACTTCTTTGATTGTGCTTATGTTTTAATAAGTGTCGTTAAGTTGTAAAGGGTCAATCTTGGTTGGTTTAATCCATGTTGACTATTTCTTAGAAGGTAGTATTAGATAAATAAGAAGAGAGGTATAAAAGGGGTCATCTTTGCTAATTTTTGTGTTACTTGGGAGAATTGCACTAAGTACTTTTCTCATATTTGATTTCTTGCATAGAAGGTGTTTGTTCTATTGTCTAGCCTATAATTTCATGTTTCAATTTGAGTAACCTTTTTAACCAAATTTCTTCCTATATGTTAATCTACATGTTTTCTCATTGTGAATATCATTGTTTGTGATTACTAGCAATTAGTGTCTTAATTAGTAATTAGTACCTTAATTAGTGTTTAGTTTCTTAATTAGTGTCTTAGCTAATTGTTTAGAGTCTAAATTTAGCTTAATTTCGCCTTCTCTTGGGTTCGACCCTTTACTTATCATTTACTACCTTTATTTAAGATAGTTTGTGTTTTGTTTAGGAGATATAAATTGTTATTTGACTGTAGCTAATTAGCGGAATTAGCGACACCGCTTTTAAGCTCGTCACTTCACACAAACGTCCCCCACGTCGATACAACGGCAGGCAGATAAGAACAGAGCAAGACACGCATATACCGCCGCCGACATCCCTAATTATTATTATTATTATTATTATTGTTATTATTATTATTATTGTTGTTGTTTTTATTTTATTGTTGTTGTTATCATTATCATTATCATTATCATTATCATTATCATTATCATTATATTTATCAGTATCATTGTTATTATTATTATTATTATTATTATAGAAGGTGGCGCACAACTTTCATTAAAATAAATTAAAATTTTACATGAAAATTGTAGGGAGCCGAGAGACAATTTGGGCCCCTACCCCCTTAGCTACAGCAAAGCTAAGTCTAGTAAAAATATAAGCGGTCACCCGAGCCCCAGCATCAGAAGATACCGAGAATTTCTGGTTCCGCTTAAACAAGTCAACAGCATCCGAACCCAACTCCCCAAGCGAAGAGAAAGAGAAGGGAAGGAAACCATAGCCACCAGCCACGCACAAATCCCCATAATTAGCACATTTGTACTGAGCAGCATCAGCGACAACCCGTCCCGGCACAAAATCAGCCATCCATGTCTGTGTAATTATTATTATTATTATTTTTTTTTTTTTTTATTATTATAAGATGCGCTCAGCTTTCATTCAAATAAAATGTAAAATTTACAAGAAGTTGGTGGGGAGCTGAGAGACAATCTGGGCCCCCACCCCCTTAGCTATAGAAAAACTAAGCCTAGTAAAGATATAAGCGGCCACCCGAGCCCCAGCATCCTGAGATACCGAGAATTTCTGGATCCGCTTGAGCAAGTCAACAGCATCCGAGCCCAGCTCCCCAAGCGAAGAGAAAGAGAAGGGTAGGAAACCATAGCCAGCAGCCGCGCATAAATCTCCATACTTAGCACATTTTCGCCGAGCAGCATCAGCGACAACCCGTCCCGGCACATTTTCGGACATCCCAGTCTGAGTCAAGGGGGAAGACCCTGTCAAATCAACACACACATCACGCCCTCTGTCCCAGGAATAAAGTAGCAAATCCGCAGGACAGAGAGATCCGCCATGCCTGTCAACCAAACCGATATCCACCTCCTTGCCCGTAGAAATACCAGACCTATAGCATATGTCAAATAAGGTGTCACGAACGAGGTTATGCCGATGCTTAACCCCCACAGTACCAGTACAAGAAACAGCATGGTCTCCATAAATATCATCAGCAAAAACCCGAGAGCAGGCAGGACAAGGCCTAGATACCACGAATAACGGAATACCCAATCGATACCCAAGCATACTACGGTAAGTCCTACCGTTCATATTCTGACCCAACCCAGAGATAGGGACCGCACGCAACTAATCAGAGGAATGGCTACCCTTCTGAGACTTCCATAACGCAAGCTGGCGCGGTGTCAAAGAGAAAACAGATTGTGCAGTAGTAGCAATCCTCGCAAAATATATATCTGCCAGTTTCTTCATAAGTTTAGGGGCAGCGATTTCACTAGGATCACGTAAAAAGGCAGAACCAGTAGTCTCAGAGAACACCCGCAAGGCATCATCGAAAGCAGGACCAGCAGCCACAATACCAGAAGGCCGTAGAAACTTAGCCTGCAAATCGGCAGACTGCAAACAGGACGCCAAAAACGCATAGTGCAAAACATCCCCGGCAGCATAAACACCGAGCCCACCAAGATGAAAAGGGAAAGTGGCAAGGCGCCACTGCCAATCCCCAAAACCAGGTCCGGACGCGGTGACAATGCGTTCCAAGCTAGAACGAAGTGCTGCATCAAAACGAAGATGGACAGACCCAAAAACTCTCGGCGAACAGGTACGGAGGGTAAAGTAGAGCTTAGATATACCCGTACAAGCTCTAAGCAGAAGAAACTCACATTCAGGGTCCTCAATCCTAGCAACTAAATCCATAAGCGCGATGGTCTTAGTCACTCTCTTCGCCACAAGCTCACTGCTAAAACTAGAGCAAGTACTGACAGGCCCACCCAAAACAGAAACACCCTGCAAAGGCCGGGCAATGGAAGGAGGGAAAACACCAGGAAAACGACTCCGAGGATCCTCAGTAGGCCAAAAAACCTCAGTCTTAGCGACATTAAGATGGAGACCAAACTGAGGGCCATCTGCCATAATCAAATCCAAAACCTTCCCCACCTCCAAAGTATCCCTAACAATGGTGCCATCATCCAAGTACCAAGCCTGCACACTCAAATCAAAAGAGTCCCGTATCTTGCACACCAAGGGATGCAACACCAAAGCGAAAAGCAAGGGTCCTAAAGGATCGCCCTGCTGGACTCCCTGACAAGACCACAAACAATGTTCCCCATAATAAACACGGGCGGGACTAGAGTAACAGAACTCCACCCAACGGGAAAGAATCGGGCAACGACGGCAAACTTCCAGAAGCATGGTGACACGATCAACAAGGTTGAAAGCATTCTGGAAATCAACCAGCAACATAGAAAGCCCCACATCCCCACCACGAGCCTTAATGAACCGATTCAAGGCATGCAAGATAGCCTCTCCTCCACCGGACACCCCAACCCCAAACTGAAGACCATCAAAATAAGAACTCAAAGAAGGACCAACCAAACAAGCACCTACCTTAGAAACAAGACGTCTCCAGACGGTACCAACAACAATAGGACGAACACCACCACCAGGTTTAACAAGCGGGGTGAGCGGAGCGCTGGCAATGTACTCACCAAGAGCTAGTGGACATCTGCCCTCAAGAAAAAGATTGACCACCCTAGCAATAGAAGCGATCAGATCATCAGAGATAGCCACAGCAGCGCCACTCAAGCAGTCCATAAGGTGTTGAGCACGAAACCCATCCCTCCTACAAGAAGTGCCACGAGGGAAACTACGAATCATATCCAAAACCAAAGCCGAAGAGGCAATAAGAGAATGATGATCCACAGGCAAAGGAGGCAAGGAAGGAGATGGGGCGACCGGGTGCTTCTCTCGCAAAGCCTCAAGAGTGGCATCAGAGTAAGGGGCGACGCCAGAGGAAGAAAGCACCCTAGCAGCTGCAGAATAGTGGCCATCACAAATCTTCCGCCGACATTGGCGGAGGTTAAGCACACTCAAATCCAGGTCCTCCTCTACAAGAAACGAAGGAGGAACCTCAGCCAAACACTCCTGCAAAAGCTGCAAACCCCCTCCAGGCACCCCCAAAGCAAGAATAGCCCTGGTAATACTCTCTGTGACAACCCTCGCGAATGCGGAAATAATAAACAAACAAGCATGTGAATTATATTGCGGAAATAGGTAGTTTTTAAAAACTTTTATACATGCAAGTTAAATAAAACGAGGAGTGTCAAAATATTACAACTAAGTGCGGAAAATAACAAAGAGACGGAGTCTCTCAAAATGTTAACAAAGAACAAGTGTTTAGCAAATAAGCTAAAATCGTCTAGAGGTTAATCTTCCAGGGACAACGCCCGCTAGCTCACACCCGAACCCCAAAATATCATATCCAAAAAGTCAATCCATGCAAGCAACCTGTTCATTCATGAAAAACATGAACGCCACAGTCAGTGGGGAGTAACTCCGGGTTCTCCCAGCCATATCACATTTAACGTACATATAAGGAAATACAAAAGTAAAGCATGCATATATATATACATGTGAGTTGCAATAAGAATAGATAGGCAATTCTATAGATAATGATAAGAACATAAGAGGCACAAATCCGAATTCATCATGATATTCAAAGACTCGGGAAAGACACTCTTAGGCAATCGAATACGCTCACTAGGGCTTGCATCTCACCGTTAGCGGTATAAGATTGATAAGATTGAGACTCGACAGACAAACCAAGTCAAGTCATGCGATGATCACAATAAATATAACATATTATCATCCATTCACGAACCAAGACCTGGACGGTGTCAAGTCATGCAATGACCATGAATACAATCATGAAATCACGCATTCAAAGACAACGACACAAAGACGACAATCTCACGGTAAATGAAACGCACTAGCATCGTGTACATGGCAAGTATGATTAAAAGGCATCCACGGAATAAAGCATTTCCCGGAACGCATACAAGATAAAGCATTTCGCGTATGTAGACTAATTTCCTCCTGGTAGGACGACGATAATAATACGTTCCTAGTCTAAATCTGGCCAGACTCTCGGAATAAAGCATGTTCCGATTCGACATGCGATAAAGCATTTCGCATCCAAGACTCGGGCTTATAATAATAAATGCCGAGTACCCCAAATTCGGTAGATCATTTCACGAAAGAGGCGGAAAAACAGCTCAAGCCTCATAACATGCGGTACGCTACATGCAAATAACACCACCTCGCAAGTATACAACATTTTTCTGACGGCCGGGTCGATCAACGCATAGCGTTCAACTCCCAACAATGTCGTCGTATGCCCACTAACACATGCATTTAAGCAGTAGGATACCTCTCCGTTCCGACATTCCAGCCTTACGAACGGGAAGGTAGCCAAGGGAATGAGAGTACAAGCACAAGACAAAATAGTGCTCAAACCGTAACATTTGTAAAACCGACTCAAAGTGGGAACATATCGAAAACCGTCACAAAACATGTGATACAAGCGAATGAGAATATCATATATCCAAAACATGAATCAATACATGATACATAAGCATTAGACCAAGTTAAGAAGCATAATAAATAGGAAACATAGATACCTCTCCAAAACAACAAGTTTGGAAACTAACTAAAACAAGGGTTCACTTCAAACTGTCATAACTAGAGTTCTAGACATGCAAATACAGAAATTCCAAGTCGAGGTGATAGCGTATCCTCTTACGGTTCCAACGATAGGTCACAAGCCCAAAACAAGCAAGTAACGAAGGAGATATGATCATTTTACAAAAAGGGGTCAGTGCAGTGAAACTGCACAAGTCACGACCGTGACTTGTATTTCACGCCCGTGACTTGAGTTACCAGTTCACCCGAGAGCCTTCAACATACATTAAAACATTTTCACTTTTCATAATTCACTTCTAACAACTATCAACAATCAATAATCATCATCAAAAATCATCAACTAACAACAATCATTATCAATACTACAATTCCTAAGCTTTCTAATCGTATTCTAAATATGAATTGTAACATAGAAATCATGTAAAACACGTAAATGATATCGAGTAACCCTTCACCGTTACCTTTTCGCGTCTTTAATCGATTTATAAACCTTCCTAGTCTCCACCTACATACAATTAGATAATAAAAGATGAATATCATTCACCTTGAGAAAGACAGATAATTTAAAAAGCGAGAAAGACGGTAATTTTATTACCAATACGGATAGAGGAAGCTAAGAGGGGAAGAATAAGACGAACTTACGCGAATTTGAGCGAGTAACGAAGGAGTAGCGACGAATCTAAGACGGATAAAAAATGGAGGCAAGGTTTTATGGGGTTTTCTTAGAGAAGAAGGAAAAGTTGAGTTGTGTGAATGAATTAGGTTAGGGTGAGGAAGGGAGTATATGAGGGAAAAAGTCAACGAAAGTCAAATACGACTTAAGACGGGTTTTACTTGAAAACTCGCGGAAATTCCAAATACGAACTCGGAAATTCTAAATTCGACTCGGAAAATTAAATTCTAAATTAAAACTTAATTTCGCTGAAAAGTATCCGTAAAATATTTTTACTAGAAAAATAGGGTACATTTGCGGGCGTTACAATTTTGATTGCGGAACCATGGCTTTGATCATTCTTTTGAAATTGAGCCAACATTTCCGATTGAGTCTTAGCCAATTGCATTACCAAGAACTTGAGTTCTTGATAATTTTGTTGGACATTTTGGGGTGGTGGAACTTGGCTTGGTTAGGAGTTTTGGATTGGTGGTCTTTGTTGGTAGTTTTGATTTTGATAGCCCGGTGGATAATTGAATCTTTGTTGTGGGACATAGGCATTTTGTTGAGCTTGAGGCACAAAATTTTGTTGGGGTTGAGGATTGAGCACATTGTTGCTTTTGTAGGACAAAATGGGGTGGAATTTTGTGTTTGGGTTGTAAGTATTGGAAAAGGTACCCGGTGGATAAGAACTTTGTTTAAAAGTTTGAAAAGCACATACCCCTTCCATAGTAGCTTGGCATACATTGGAGAAGTGACCCGCACCTCCACAACTTTCGCAAACAACAATTTGACTAGTAGAAGACACGACATTGAGTTGATGAACCGCCTAATGAGCCTCCAACTTTTCTTGGAGTAAAAGGATTTGATTCTTCAAAATGCTAGTGTCGCCAACTACCTCTCCTCCTTGGATGGGTGCACTCCGAGAATTAACATATTGGGCATCGTGGATCGCCATGGATTCAATGGTGGCATGAGCAATATCCATGTCAATTTCTTGAAAACGCCCATTGTTGGCGGAATCAAGAATTCTTTGGGATTCGGCACAACACTCATTGTAGAATGTTATGACAAGGAACCAAGCATCCAACCCGTGGTGTGGGCATTGCCTTTGGAGCTCCTTACACCTCTCCCAAGCTTCATATAAGCTCTCAAGAGCTTGTTGCGGAATCCCGTGATTTGGCTCCTCAAAGTTTGAGTTTTCTCGGGTGGAAAAAACTTTTGATAGAAAGCAAGAGCCAATGTCTCCCAATTTGTCACTCCCATGGTGGTACGATCAAGGCTATTTATCCAAAGTTTTGTCTTGCCCTTCAAAGAGAAAGGAAAAAGTATTTCCCTAATTTGGGCTTGAGTGACACCCGTTTGGCGAATCATGGAGTAATAGTCACAAAATTTTTGCACATGCAAATTGGGATCCTCCAAAGGACTTCCCCCAAATTGCTTCCTCTCCACAAGGGTAATGAAAGCTGGTTTGATCTCGAATTCCGGGGCGGTAATTTGAGTGGTAGTGATACCGGCCGGAAGCATAGCCGCGGTGGGCTTGGAATGATCGGAAAGTTTCACCATTCTATTAGTTGGTGAGGGTGGTGGTGATGATGATAAACTAGAAACCTCCTTCATTTCAAAATTTTCCAGATCGTCTAAGTAAGACTTTCTGGCACTTTCAACTTGCACGGGAGAAGAGGCGTCTTTTACTTCTTTCCAAAAGCGTCGTCTTCTACGAAAGGTTTTCTCGGGCTCGGAATCCGGTGAAAGTAATTCTTCCTCACGAGAAGACCTGGGCATAAGGCAACAATCTTCAAGGAAATTGTAAGTACGGTCTCAAGGAATAAGTGTTCCTAAAGACAAGAGAAAATTGATAGAAGTCTAAAAATCAAAAACGAAATAAAATCGTTTCCCCGGCAACGGCGCCCAAATTTGACAGGCTATCGCACACCTATGCAAAGATAAATTTCCCTAGACACAAATAAATGTAGTACGAGGGGTCGAACACAAGGAGACGGAAATTTCGTTATGAAATGCTATGAATGGACTACTATCAAAGTTGGTTTAACGGTTGGTTAATTTAGTTTTGATGTTTAGCTAACTATGATGCAAATCAAATAATATTAAAAGAGTCTAGGGGAGTCGGGTCACTCATGCAAATACGTAAATGCTCATGTAAAACATAGGAATTATTAATATTGTTAATTGTTTAGGCTAAAGACACCCATCTCTCGATATTAGTGTCAACCTTAGGTCGAGTCCTAGAAAACTTTCGTTATGACTAGAGTCGTCCTACTACACCTGCTTAGTCTAATCCGATTCCGTGCCTCTCGACTTATAGAATGAATTAACAAATTTAATCAAAGCAATTGGCCAAATAACAAAGATTAACATAACAATACAAGCATGTGATAGAAACAATTTACCAATATTAATTCATCCTTATTTTAACATTTACAACTTACTAATTAAGCATGGCTTCCTTAATCCCTAGACAAATGAAACTACTCACTCATGTTGATAATTAGACTAATATTATTTGATATAATAAGCATGATGAATATAAAGTTATAAAGGAAAACAACTTGTTAATAAAATGTGCTACACTAAGTGAATGAAAACTAACAATTCTAATATAGATAACAATGAAACTATGATTAACTAATGTTACGATTAACTAAATGATTTGTAAGGTAAATGACGGAAGTGAATACTAACATAAAACTAGAATTAGGATTACCGCAATAGAGAAATATAACTCGAAAATGAAGAACAAATAACTCAAATGCTTGAATGGAAATATTGAAATACAACTTCAAAATGTAACCAAGTGTTTGAACAAAGTAATAACTAAATGTTTAACTAAATATGAAACTAAGAGACACTTGTGCGTAAACTAAGGAAAATGTAAGGAAAGATATGACAGATGATATGAAAAAGGATGTGTAAGATGTGTGAAAAAAGATGCCCCTAAGTGTCGAAGTCCCTCTCCTTAATATAGGGAGAAGGACTTGAAACGCATGCATTGACAGAGACCAAACCCCGACTATATTTTCTTAATTGCCCATTAATGCTTAAGGAATCCTAAACTATGCCTTTAAGCACCTTAATTCTCCGGTTAATTGCATAGTTTTAGGATTCCTTGAACATTCAAAGGAGCAACCTATATTAAGTTGTGGACTCCTTGCATTGGGCTTCATTTTTGGTTTCTCAATTGCATTTCAATCCATTTCCCAATCCTTCATGCTTGGCTTGTCATTTTCCATTCTATCCTTCCATGGTCCATCTTGCTTCCATTAGCTTGTTGGACTTTGCTTCTTGCTAATTGTGTTAGGAAAAAGCCTCTAAATACTTAGATTCCTACAAAACATAGCAAAAACGAGCAATGCACCTCGAACACGTAATTAGCTCACAAATATACTAAGCAAAGTATAGTAATCATGTAAAATCGAGCTAAATTAGGGAGTAAAATCATATAAAAACTAGACATATCAATTGGCTACTTTGATCGAGCATGAGACCCGAGTCGAAACCGAAATGATGAGCTCGATGATGTCGAAGTGAAGCATGAAAGTAATTAAGGGGGGCAAGAAGAGCAAAGGAGGGCCGCCTAAGACAGTCAGGCGAGTGATAGGCGGGCATTGGACGAGCCATAGGAGAGCGCGCGCAAAACAGGGATATTGGGCGAGCCATAGGAGAGTCGCCCACCAACTAGGCGAGTGCTAGGCGAGCGTTGGACGAGTTGCGGGCGAGTCGCCCAAATCTGGGCTAGCCGCCCAGATCGCGGATTCGCAAATTTCCGAGTTCTTATGCAAATTCCTTTGTTCTATATTATTATGTTATTATTAATATTATTATTATTATTATTATTATTATATTAGGAGAGTAATAGTATTAAACTGTAATGCCCCGAAAAACAGACAGGTAGCTCAAAATAGCTCTTTTCATTAAAAATAGACAACAACGGAATTACAGGGCGTCACCGCCGTATTCCCCCTCCGGAAATACAAGGCTTATACAATAAAATAAGTATACTTATAAGACTAACCCAAAAACTCTATTTAACTAATTATACATTTTATAAGTCTCGTTCTATAAGTCTCATCTTCTATATGAAGTTTCTCACACTTGACCCTCCCTGATACTTGTACCTGAAAAATATATAAAAATAACGGGATCAGCCAACCACAGGCTGAGTATGACTCTGGTTGCCTCCACCGGCCTTATGTCATTTTCATTATTCATTTTTCCTTATTCCTCATTAATATCACGTCACCCAGTACAATAAATTACCCGAGTATAGTAACTTACCATCATACAGTATTTCCTGCCAACGCGTCAAGTCTCCAATCATTATATCATTTCTTATTTTCATAAGAACACATATTCATATCACATTAGTGTCGGTCTACCATTACCGAACAAGAGAGACATTACGCTTTCCTTTATTCATGAAGAATTATCTTCATTACGTTAGAGTACGAGCTTACCTTACCGGGGACTGGTAAGTCATCCACTCATCCAAACATTTTACCATTTATCACTTCAATACCAACAAGATAGATATATATAAACATATATTCACATCACACTAATATCGGTATACCATTAATGTATGAGAGACATTACTTTTCACATGGAGCCAACGCTCCTTTACTTTATATGGAGCCAACGCCCCTGGAGCGAGCTCCTTTACTTTGGAGCCAACGCCCCTGGAGCCAACGCTCCTTTACTTTGGAGCCAACGCCCCTACTGTGTACGCAGTTTTGGTTTTCATAATAATAATGTCATCTCAAACCAATAATCGTATCCCGAATGCTACAATTGGCCAATTATGCATTATGACAACAGTACCAACATGACATTATGGCAAACATTATAACATCTAAGACGTTAATATAATATGCAACCGATAAAATAATACAATTAAAATATTATAACAGTTAGTATAATGTCATCTCATTTTAATAGTAAAACATGTCTCTTATCTACTGTGCTTTATCTTATTTATTTCACATTTTGTTTCTTCTTATTTCTTCTCCTATGTACATACTAGGGGTATATAATTAGGCTATTTAGCCCTTTTCATTCTCGTATCACAGAAACTAAACAAAACGACACTGTTTACAAAAGACCAAGGCTCTCATTCATTCTAACCTTGCCAAACCAGTCCAACAAATACTCATCCCTATAAAATAAAATGTCTTCCTTACTTGGTTTTGGTTCTTAGTGTTATGTACATTAAATGGAAGGATAATTACATATGGTCTTTCCACTGTTAATCCATAATTAATATTTCTCAATTTCGTTTTAAGTAATGACAATGATTTACTAATGCTAATACGCAATATGCTACATACGTAAAGGTTTTATTTACACGATTGGTTTGATCTTCTAGACGGTGACCACGCCCAACCCTCTTGCTAATAATCTTGTTGTACGGGGTTCAACCCATATTTCGTACAATCATAATTCTCTTACTACGACGACGATAAATTTAATCCTAGACATGCTTAGACAATGATACTCCCTCTATTCAAGTCCAAACACAACATTTCTCTTTTACACGTTTGTCAATGCACGAATTGTAACGAAAATATCTCGAGTTTTACATTATAAAAAAATATAAAAAATTGATGATCTTATTGTACTTATAAAGGCGAATCAAACAAGATCCCACATGACCATATTTTATCTTATATATTTCAAGGAATCGTAAAAATTCTCTTCACTCATGACTAGTATCAAAAAAAGTAATGTTGTATTTAGACTTGAATGGAGGGAGTATAATATAAGGCTTAATTCAATCTTTACATTTATTTTTACCCGCTAAAATGAGATAACAAGTTTTATAGCAAAGGGTCTTAACTTCCGGTAAACGGTAATGATACAAAATTTATAGACCAAATAACATAAACTATTGATTATATCATCTTATTTCAACTATATTTAATTTTATCGCCGAAGTGTCTCGAAATCATACTAGCATTATAACGGTTCTAATACAAAACTTACGGATAAAATAATCTAAACAATTACTTATACGTAACAACCCGAAAAGTACCCGATTTTTCTAGTAAAAATATTTACTAACACTTTTCAGTAGAACTTAAGTTTTTAAAATAGGAATTTTTGTTCCGAGTCTTATTTTGAATTCCGCGTTCGTATTTGGAATTTTTGAGGGATTCCATGAAAAGACCGTTTTTAGTCATCTTTGACTTTTCTTGACTTTTAAGTCGTCTTTGACTTTTCCTTGACTTTTTAAAGTCGTCATTGACTTTTTCTTGACTTTTTAGTCGTCCTAAACTTTTCTTGACTTTTAAGTCATCTTCGACTTTTCTTGACTTTTCAGTCAACTTTGACTTCCGTTGACTTTTTCCCGACTCGCCTCATAAGTTTGAAGACCGAAATTTTATTTAGAAAAATAATATCTTTGATTTATTTTTATTTAGATTTATTAAGATTTATCATAATTTAATATAATTATTTTGAATTTATTCGGAATTTAAAGAATAACTTTACGGTTTTAACCAAACGTCATTTAACTATTCCGACTCCTCGTAAAGCCGCGAACAAAATCGAAACCTCGACTTTGGCATGATCCACGCGCGTGTCATCGCTTTCCACTCACCATTAGATATTTTATTTATTTGATTAACAATCAAAATATCTAGATATTATTACTTTATCGATCAGTAACGAAAATACGCAACGTTTTACGAAACTTATCCGACATCCACCATACCCAGCGGTTTTCTAGGCTCTACTAGGGCTTGATATTTTCATTATTTTTCAATTTTTTTACCATAACATAATATCTAGATATTTGGTGTAATTAACTTTATCGTTAATTATATTTAATCGATTACCGTTAAATAATTATTAAACGCGAGTCAATTACGTAACAACAATTTCAAAACTCGACATCCTTATTTGCCTATAACTACACGGCTCCCCCAACACCATCATTACTCACAAACAACTTTTCATCTTACAATAAATCAAATAAAGATCAAAACATCACTTTCTTTAATCGTTCTTCGTGTTCTTCGTCGTTCATCAATTGTTCTTCATCGTTCTTGAGCAAAACCTTCATAAAATCTTCGTTTCTTAATTAAATCCATCCTAATTTATATTTCTAGACTCTCCTCTTCGCTCCTCATCTTCACGTACTGTTATATTTCAATTCCGTCAAGATCGTTTTCAACACTTTAATTATGGAAATTCATATTTTTAGTTCTAATAATGTTTTTCTTGTTATTTCTTATAGGGGAAGATTTTGAAGACGAGTTTGGAGACTCGTATATTTTGGGTGAAGATTAGTAGGAGGGTTTCTTATTATATACTTCTTATTATTATTGTGGTGCTAATTGTTTTGGCTAGCTAAGGTAACAATTCCGTTTTACTCGACGAATTAATGTCACATAGTCTTTAGTTTTGGTTCATGTTATGGTTTTTATGATTTTAGTTAGTAACATAGCTTTAACTTTTGTTTCTTGATTTTTGGTTCATCTTTTGGTTTTATGCATATTGTTATGATTTATGGATTTTTGGTAGTAATATGATAAGTAGTGGTTTTTAGCATGTTGTATGAATTTATAATATGTTTAGTGTTCTTAGTGAATTTTGATGATTTTCCATAAGTTATGATTTTTATGATTTTGTATGAATTTATAATATGTTTAGTGTTCATGATAAATTTTGATGATTTTTAATAAGTTATGATTTTTATGTTGTGTAGGAAATTTTAACAAGTTTAGTGTTCTTGATAAATTTTGATGATTTTTAATAAGTTATGATTTTTATGTTGTTTAGGAAATTTTGATATGTTTAGTGTTCTTGATGAATTTTGATGATTATTCATAATAATGATTTTTGTATGATTGATGGTGGAATTGGATGTTTAAAAATGGATGTTGGTAATTAAAAACATGTTAGAATTAATTGGAAATTGGGGTTGTTGCTTTGGTTGTGTGAACCGTGGAGGAGGTGGCTGAACCGGACCAAACCAGACCGGTCCAGGCCGGTTCAGACCGGTCTGGGTTGGTCCATGGTGGGTCCGGGTTTTGGTCTTTGGGTTGTGTCAATGTTTGATTGTTTAATTGTGGTTTTGACGGGTTTTAATTATGTTAAAGCATGCGGGAAATAATTAGAAACGGTTTTTAGTAAAACCGTTAAAAAGGCCAAAACAGTCCATTTTGCCAAAACAGGCCGTGGGCCCATCCAAGCCCATGTGGGGTCCGGCCCAACTCAGCCCGTGGGTCCCACTTTGGGACTTGTGACGGTTTTTGAGTTATCGTCATTTTATCGCGTTTTGTAATAATTAGCAAGCGAGAAATATTAATAATTAAAATATTTAATTAAAAAGGTTTTTCATTAAATTATTATTTCTCACATGTTAGAAATTATAAGACGAGACCGTAGTTTAAGTTAATCTCCTTTAAGTCAAACGGGGTTTTGGGTATAATATAATCTAATTCACATGTTAGAAGTTTTAATAGAATAACATGTAATGAATATGTTGATTGTATGTCTATGTGATAAAGACTCTGTTTCTAGCCGGTTTGATCCAACGGGTTTGGTCAAACTAAGATCTAGTCAGCCCCGATTTGACTGATGACCCGTCGCGGGACTCGGGTCGTGGATTTGTCTTCAAGTAAAGTTGTATTTAATTATTGAATTAGCCTTAGTAGATATGAGGCGATATGATATTTGAATATGAGTTATATGTAATTAGTCACATGATAGGAGGTTGTTCCTGTGACGGTTTGATTATATGTTGGTGTCGTGTTGACTAAGTACCCATAGAGAATTATGAATATATGGCGTCTTGACCATTCTAATTCTAAATGAGTAGCTTGGACCATGACATTGATAGGCAAGTACTGTCTTTAACGAGTATATGTTCACCTGATGATAGCTTTTGTGTCTCGGCTTGGGGGGTTTATATCCAAGTCGGGGCATGGCTGCCTAGTTCCACTTTGGAAATGGAGCCAGCTTAAGTACTAGCCATCTCTGCTTAGGGGGTCGCCTAGTAGAGTTTCTTGTGTACTTCTGGTCACGAGACGGGGAATGGAATAGCTGTTGTTACTAGGTCTGATCAGTCTAGGACTAGGATGTTTCCTACCTTGCGGTATAGCCTCGAGTTACAGAAGTCGACTATTGACTGGGTAAGACTTATGTGTTTATAGAAGTATTGGTCTTTCATGTTTGTATGATTCTATGAGTTTTAGAAGGTGAGATGCAAGCCGGCTAAGAGTGATAGAGTTTGGATTCCCGATTGTTAACTGATTCACATGATTACGTGTTGATTAGGGTTTGAGTGTATCAGGGCCATGTTACATGGTAACCGCTGAGCCAGCATACCAGCTTCCCTACCGCGAGTTATATTTTATTATCGGATTCACATGATAGCTTTCATATGATAGGTTATATGTTAGTTATTTGTTTCATAACATGAAAAGCATATCATATATGTTAAAGTTTTGTATTTCCCATATACATTGCTTTTATGTTATTCATGTTTAATTAAACTCGACATTTCGTGGCTGGGAGAACTCGGAGTTACTCCCCACTGACTGTGGCTTCCGTGGTTATATTTAATGCGGTCGAACAGGTGGTGATGCATATTTGGGGTACATTGACGAGCTAGCGAGCGAATTAGGAGTATTACCTTGGACCAGATTCGGTTCTTAGATTGGAAATTAGATACACTCCTTTATTTCAGTATTTATACGGGAGATATGTCCCCCGTCTTGTATATTTCTTTTGTATAATATTATTTCCGTTTTGTAATGAACCTTTTTATTTATGACACCTTCGTTATGTATTCTCTTATTTTATTTAGTTAAATTATATTTTTTCTTTCCGCAAATTTGAGGGTGTCACAATTGGTGCCGTAGCGTACAAGTTGGACTTGCTCCCAAATTTGAACAAAGTTCTTGATGTCTTCCATGTTTCTCTATTGAGGAAGTACGTTAGTGACCCAAGCCTTGTTCTTCAAGCTGAAATTCCCGAGCTAGAACCGAATCTGTCCTTTGAAGAGAAGGCAATCCGCATTTTAGATCGCAAGGACAAAAAGTTGAGAAGTAAAGTGGCGCCTTTAGTGAAAGTTTTGTGGAGGTGTATTAATGTTGAAGAAGAGACATGGGAACCAGAAGCTACTATGCATATTAAATATCCAAGCCTATTCGATTAAGGTATCTTTCTTTCGCTCAAGTTTCGAGGGCGCAACTTTTTAAAAGGTAGGGTGATTGTAACACCCGCAAATGTACCCTATTTTATTTTAAAAATATTATACGGATACTAGTTAGCGTAATTTTAGATTTAGTCTAGAAGTTAGTTTCCCGTGTCTAATTTAGCAAATCCGAGTTCGTATTCGGACTCTACTCGAAATTCCGTGTGGGTAACGCCTGAAGCCGCTTTTGAGCTTTTTCCCCATATTTTTCCACTCACTCACCTTATAACCCTAACTCTCTCATTCTTTTACCACTCACCTTCTTCCTCACCAAGTAACCAAAACCCTAAACCCCATTTTTGATCAAACATAAATTCTTCACTGCTCCTTCATTACTCACTCAAATCCTTTAATTTTTATCATAATCTTCCCCTTTATTCGTCCTCTACCTTTAGTGGTAATAAAATTACCGTCTTTCTCATTTTCAATTTATCCGTCTTTCTCAAAGGTGAATTATATTCATCTTTTGTTGTCTATGTAGGTGGAGACCTTCAAAACCCCAACAAAGATTACTACCTCGTGGAGGAAGAGTTGGAAAACGATTGAAGACGCATAAAGGTAACGGTGAAGGGTTACTCGATATCAATACGTGTTTTAATGCTTTAATTGACGTTTACTAAATGTCTAGTGACAATTGTTAGGCATTTAGTGTGTTTTGATAGTAGTGAATATGGTTAGAATTAGATGAGTATTGTTAAAATTTGTATTGGTTAATGATTGTTGATAGATGATGATAGTTATTTATGATAATTGATGATTGTTAGTGAAGTAGGATGATTTTCGGGTGGATGTAGTCCCAGCTGGCCGACCGGCTGGGAAGACGGCAGAGACGAAATTGGCATTTCGTGTAATCTTGGTGTTGTGTAATTCCCAGTCGGGCAGCCGACAGCCAGTCCCCCTGACCGGCTGATTAGTGATATTTTGTACTGATTTATCCCCTGTTTTAACTCAATTTCTATACGATTTATGCACTTTGTTAAGTGATTAACGAGCTTATATTGCTATTCTAGTTGTTTTGCGTGTTTTGACTCGTTTTATAGGAAATGAAGCGGTTTTGCTATATTTTCCTACTTTATGGAGCAAAGACACTAGGATACGAGTTTTCAAGGAATTGATGATAGCCATTTTACGATTTGATTACGATTCCGCTACATCTTTCCTCGAATGGACTCAATTTGAATCTTGGCTTTGAACTTTAAAAGGAAACCTCAACCCAAGTCAAGAGAAGATCAGCCCAAGCCCAATTCCGTAGTACATTGACCAAGACCAAGGCAAAGGATTCCGTGCCTAAGATGAAAAGACGGAAAATCCATATTACACAAAAACCCGATCGGATTGCCCAATACCCGATCGGGTATTTCTGCAAGAGAACGTTACTTGGCTCTTCTCCAATCCGGGCTTAAATGAGTACATTAATGCTTTGACTAGGGTACAAATTTGGACGAGGGATCAGCAGCCATGCAACCTTATAAAAGCCAATGATCATCACACACAATAAGCATCCAATCATCCAATCATCCAATTATCTATTATCATCTTTACATATCTTTTAGCACACTTTCTTACAAGTTTTTATAGTTTATTTCTTAGTATTTCTCTAGTGTTTTCATAGTTTTTGTTATTGGATATTTGTTCTTACTTTCGTTCTTATATACTCATATTCCAACTCGGTAATTCTCTTATCTTGATTTACTTATGCAATTTTAGTCATCATGAATTATAATCTCACTAGTATCATTTTCATAATATTGTTGTTAATAGGAAATCAACCTAAAATTAATCTAGTTAAAACCAAAATATTATTTAGCATGTCACATTATAATTTACCTAATCATATAATCCTAAAAATTGTCATTAGAATCATTGTTAATATAATCACCATAATCACTTTAGTATTTATATTTCATAATCTAATTTCCTACATCTTTTTCTTACTAATCTACTTAATCACATAATCATATAAAATTAAATTAATTCTAATATTGTAAAATTATCATTGTGTAAATATATAAATAGAGTTGTAGTATTGAAATGATTTACGAGTTAAATGAATTAAAAGAAGAGTAGATACCGATTGAACCATCTAATTGTTTCTTCCTTTGGTCGTGTCAAATTCTATAACTTTGTTTAGTGGCCATAAACAATTGTTTGTATTAGTCATTTCTATCTTTATAAAGAGAGTTGGGATAGGAATTAGGACTACCAATAGGGGTTTAGTGACTTAACCATGCTGAAAGGACGTTAGGACCCACTAAAATGTCGGTACGAATCCGGAAGGAATATACCGCTACAAGGGCTAGACAACCATAGTAATTCTAATATTGGTATCTATGAGACTTTTAACTAGTTTTACATGTATTTCTCTTTCACTATTTCAATTTGATTAAATAGTTTAATTTATCGTTTTAGATAGTTTATTTTTATTGTTGCTTAGTTAGTTTGCTTTATGCTCATTTCATTTCTATTTTTAGATAGTTTATTTTATTGTTGCTTAGTTAGTTTGCTTTATCGACTTTCCATTTTCGTTCTTAGATAGTTTTATTATATTATTATTCTCTAGTTTATTAGTTTAGTTAGATAGGCTTTCAATATTGTCATTTAAATATCGTCTTTAGATAGAATTTAGTTGTCAACATTCAGATCAGAGGACTTCCCCGATCGGGTACGTGACAACCCGATCGGTTAAGTAGTCTGTTTTGGGTTTTATGTTTTGCAATTTACATATTTGTCATTTACATATCGTCATTTATATACTTGTCATTTTATTTTATGTTAATAGTTTAGACAACCATCTCAAGTGACTTGAATCTAAATGAAAACCAATCCATAGCAATTCATGGTAACACGTACTCCCTGAGGATCGACACCCTACTTCCCTAATTACATTCCTTATGTTGTTAGCCTAAGTGCGGGTAATTATTTTTGTATCGGGACCGCGACAGAACCGATCAAATTTTGGCGCCGTTGCCGGGGAGCACGGTTTTGTTTATCTATGTATTGTTGGTTTTTATTTACCATATCTACCATTTCTAGGTGCAATCGTACCAAAAATCGTTACTAACTTTCTCTTTTGTGCTTTTCTTGTAGGTTGATAAAATGGTGCTAACTAGAGAAGATCCAAGGTACCGGGTTTTTGAGCTCGCCAGTGGGATCCTAAGGGTCCATTTGACTTTGATTGCTCTCATAGAGGGTAATCAATTTAGTGGAAAACCAAACAAAAACCCGTCTCACCATCTTCAAACCTTTTGCGAACTTTGTCAAACCTTTATGAGGGAGGGAATCACTCAAAACAAAATTAGAGAAACACTTTTTCCTTTATCACTAAAGGGAGAAGCTAAGTGGTGGTTCACCCGTCGCTTAAAGGAAGCCACAAGACCTATGAAGTGGGAAGAGATTGTCATCGCTTTTCACCGTAGGTTCATAAGCAATTTGTCAAACCTATCAACTAAATCACAAAAAGAAAGGGGGGAAGGTTCACAACCCAATGGGGGAGAGCGAAAGAAGAGTCGAGTGTAAACTTCAAATGAAGTTGACACTACAATTTCCTTAGCTTGTCCCAGTCAATCCAACGAAACCACCCCAAAGAGTACTTCATATCGCCCCAAAGTTTTTCACCCATTTACCTCAATTACAGCAACATGTGAACTTTGTGGTGGGATAGGGCATGTATCTCAACGATGTGGGAATAAACTCACACCCTTAAAACCTTTTCACCCACAAGTTTATCAAGCCCAATTTACTCATACACCACAATACTCATCTTTTCAAAACGGTTTAGGAAATGCCAAGTTGAGAGAAGTATGTCAAGCCCAAGAATCCATGTGTTCTGCCTTAGGCTCACTTACTTCAACCATCTTGTCTCTTCAAAAGAGAGTAGATGAGTTGACCCTATCAAGTTCTAACCAAACCTCCCAAGAGAATGAAGAACCATTGGTAGTCACAATCGGTGACAAACCTTTCGAAAATCCTTTTGGGAAGGGTAAGAGCTCCATCAAGGACGAAGAATGAGATTGTCATGAGTGTTGCAAAAAGGTAAATGTGGAAATTCAAGGACGAATCCAGCTACGAGGAGCTAAAATCCCTTCATAAGGCTTAAGGAGGGATAGTACAACAAAGTCTAGTCTGACTCAAAAATGCGCTTGTCGGGAGGCAACCCGTCTTTTTCTTTTCTTTTTCTTTTATGCATTTTTTCTTTTACTTATTAGACAATTATTTTAGTTTGGACTATTTTATTTGGACTCTATTTTTGGATTTTATGTTGTAATAGTTATGAACATTTTCTTCGTTTTACTTGTTATTATGCATGTTTCGTCAATAGTTTTTCGTACTTAAAATCGGAGGACCTATTGAGACAAGACGGAGCTATCCTTGGCCCAAGTTGTCAAGATTACTAAGGTTAGTAAATATGTTCAAGGACATAGCCAAAAGGTAAGAGCAAGTGGCAAAGAAAAAAGACACAAAATCCGGATCAGCGAACTTACCCGATCGGATCCATGCATACCCGATCGGGTAAATTGTCTGTTTCGTGTTTTACTCTATTTTCTTCTATAAAACCCATTTGCTACCCTTTTGCTTGCTACCTTATACCCGTGTTCTTCAAATCCAAAGCTAAAAACTCTCTCAAAACCTTCAATTCTTAGTCTATTCTTGCAAAATTTGTTCCTATAGTTCATCAAGGGCAACTTCTAATCATCATCAAGTAAGTTATTTCTACTTTAGTTACTTCAATCTCTCTATATTTTTCAGAAATCCAACATGAACAAACCCTAACTCAATTTGGGGGTTCTTGATTTTGATTGCAAAACTTGTTTAAATTGGATTTCTAATGATTCTTACATGCTATAGAGTGAATTCTAGTGATTAATTAGGATGATTACTATGATTTAGATGTTCATTTGCTAAAAAGGATACTCATCTTTGCTATATGCTAACAACTTTTGCTTAAGTGGTAGTATGATGCTTGAATTCATGCTTTATACTATGAACTTATAATCTTGTCATGTTAAGTTAGCATTAGTACCTTTTGGTAGTAGCCAAACTCATGATTCAAGTATATGTTGTTCACCTAATTAACATATTGCTATGCTTATAACATCCATTTGTGCTTAAAGATAGCATGGCAATGTTTTACTAAGGTCACTATGCTTGAATTTGTGCTTAAAGGCTTAGTATTCTAAACACTTATGACTATCAAATTGTGTTTACAAATGAAGTGTTTTAATACTAGTTTTTTGTAGAAAATGGCACCTACACTAAGGAAATCAAAGAGGGCAAGAACCTTCACTCAAGGAGAGAGTAGTAGAGCACAAGAGGAAGATATTGAAATGCTTGATGCTAATGAACAACCCGAGAATCAAGGGAATGCTATGCATGATCCTAGCTTCCCGGATGTAGAATTTGGCTCACATGAGCAATGGCAAAACTGGTGCGTTCTTAAAACCAAAGGTATGAGGGCTACCAAGTTCCTCAATGTTTCTTCTTTAAGGCATATGAAACTTCTTGAGCATGTTAAAGTGTTATTTAGGGGTCTAAGTATGAGTGCTAGCATGAACTTTAGCTATGAGACCTACCCCCAATTAACTCTTGAATTTTTGAGCTTTTTCGAGTTGCATCGGTCTAGAAATAGAAACACTATACCTCAAGTTCGGTTTCGCTTGTTTAACGATGATTATAATATGAACATAGAGAGCTTTGCTAGATATTTTGGTCTCACCACTGAGAACACTGTTATCTCACCTCCGGAAGGCTTTTATGTTAGCCTGCTTTGGAGTGCTATTTCGACTTACCCAATCTCTCGTTGGGATCATGTCCCACACCAACATATCCATCATCCCGCCATTAGAATCTGGCAAAGATTCATGGGATGGACCTTTTTGGGTCGTGCTGAACCTCATTTGGTGAGACGAGTAGAGTTAGAAATGTTAGGAGGATTTTTGAATGTAAATGGTGATGTACCATGGTCTATTAGTGTCCCGTATCATTTTGCTGTTCAGTTGACCAAAGCTATTAATCCCAAGAACACTGCCATTGTCTATGGAGGTCTTATCACTCACCTTGCTATGCGAGTTTGTGGCTTTAACCAAGCCACCACCGACCTTCAGGCATTGACTACACCTCCCACCGAGATGGGAAATAGGTTAGATTATGATTACTTTGTTCAGCTCAACTGGTTCCGTGCTTCTCACCCCCATATGATTTGGAGGATTGCTGGTCGTGATTCGGTCAAGTTGACCGCCGAGGTAGAGCAAATTCCATTTCTTCGGCAGCGACCTCCACTTCAAGAGGGTGAGGCTATCTTACCCCGACCTACTTACTACCTTCCTGTTGGGGATATCACTCCCATTGACCCCCCTGTTCAGCTTAGATCCCGCCGCCCTGAGGTAGGATCATCCTCTCACTCGACCCATGCTGAGGGCAATGTGACCGCCATGTTTGAAGCTTTAACCTTGTCCGTCAATGGAACTCAGTCCGACCAGCAGTGTGACACCCTCAAATTTGCGGAAAGAAAAAAAATAATTTAAATACATAATGAAGGTGTCTGAAATAAAAAGGGTCATTACAATACGGAATAATATTCTACAAAAGAAATATACAAGCCGGGAGACATATCTCCCGTATAAATACGGAAATGAAAGAGTGTATAATAATATACAATCTAAGAACCGAATATAGGTCCAAGGTAATACTTCGCTCGCTAGCTCGTCAATGTACCCAATGTATGCATTCACCACCTGTTCGACCGCATTAAATATCAACACGGAAGCCACAGTCAGTGGGGAGTAACTCCGAGTCCTCCCAGCCACGAAATGTCGAGTTTAATGAAACATGAATAACATAAAAGCGATGTATATGGAAAATACAAAACTTAAACATATATGATATGCTTTTCATGTTATGAAACATATAACTAACAAATAACCTAGCATGTGAAAGCTATCATGTGAAACCGATAATAAACTACAACTCGAGGTAGGGAAGCTGGTATGCTAGCTCAGAGGTTCCTCTCAGAAACATGGCCGTGATACACTCAAACCCTAATCAACACGTAATCATGTGAATCAGTTAACAATCGTTAATCCAAACTCTATCAATCCTAGCCGGCTTGCATCTCACCTTCTAGAACTAATAGAATCATACAAACATGAAAGACCAATACTTCTACAAACAGGCATAAGTTCTTAGGACAGTCAATAGAAGACTTCTGTAACTCGAGTCTATACCACGAGGTAGGATATACTTAAATATTTAGGCTCATCGGTCACTCCGGTAACATGGCCCAAATACCAAGCACACATCTAGGCTCAGCGGTCACACTAATGACATGGCCCAGATCCAAGGCACATATCTTAGCTCAGAGGTTCCTCTCAGAAACATGTCCAAGATACGACTCAACCCTAAACCTAGACTGCGCAGACCCAGAGACATGCGGAAAAAACCTCGCATCCAAGACCCATGATACAATCACATGAGTACACCCTAAGAAGATCCATCAAAGGGGTTGGCTAGTACTTAAACTGGCTCCATTTCCCAAAGTGGAAACCATGGCAGCCATACCCCGACTTGGATATAAACCCACCAATCCGGGACACAGAAGCTATCAAGCAGTAAACTCCATATGCTCGTTAAAGATAGTACGTGCCTATCAATGTCATGGTCCAAGATACTCATTTAGAATTAGAATGGTCAAGACGCCATATACTCATAATTCTCTATGGGTACTTAGTCAACACGACACCAACCATATAATTAAACAGTCACGGGAAAACATCCTATCATGTGACTAATTGTATATAAGTAATAACCACATAACATATCGCCTCATATCTACTAAGGCTAATTCAATAATTAAATACAACTTTACTTGAAGACAAATCCCCGACCCGAGTCCCGCGACGGGTCATCAGTCAAATCGGGGCTGACTAGATCTTAGTTTGACCAAACCCGTTGGATCAAACCGGCTAGAAACAGAGTCTTTATCACATAGACCTAAAATCAACATATTCATTACATGTTATTTTAATAAAGCTTCTAACATGTGAATTATTAAATCTTACGTAAAACCCCGCTTGACTTAAAGGATATCAAAATAAACTACGATCTCGTCTTATAATTTCTAACATGTGAGAAATAATAATTTAATGAAAAAACCTTTTTAATTAAATATTTTACTTATTAATATTTCTCGCTTGCTAATTATTACAAAACGCGATAAAAATGACGATAACTCAAAAACCGTCACAAGTCCCAAAGTGGGACCCACGGGCTGAGTTGGGCCGGACCCCACATGGGCTTGGATGGGACCACGGCCTGTTTTGGCAAAATGGACTGTTTTGGCCTTTTTAACGGTTTTACTAAAAACCGTTTCTAAAAATTCCCGCATGCTTTAACATATTTAAAAACCCGTCAAACAACAATTAAACAATCAAACATCGACACAACCCAAAGACCAAAACCCGGACCCACCATGGACCAACCCAGACCGGTCTGAACCGGCCTGGACCGGCTGGTTGGGTCCGGTTTGGCCCCTCCTCCACGGTTCACACAACCAAAGCAACAACCCCAATTTCCAATTAATTCCAACATGTTTTTAATTACTAACATCCATTTTTAAACATCCAATTTAACCATCCAACATGCAACAATCATCATCATGCAGAAATCATAAAAATATAACAAGAACACCAACATATTCATAAATTCCTACAACATAATAAAATCAACCACTTATCATGTTACTAACTAAAATCATAAAACCATAATCATATGAACAAAAACGAAAGATGAACCAAAAACTAAAGTAAACCAAAGCTATGTAACATTTATCCGTCGAGTAACTCGGAATCGTTACCTTAGCGAGCTAAAATCAAGTAGCACCAAAATAATAAGAACTAAGAACTAAGAAACCCGTCTTCTAGTCTTCTCCTAAGATATACGAGTCACCAAACTCGTCTTCAAAATCTTCCCCTATAAGAAATGACAAGAACACATTATTAGAACTTAAAATATGATTTTCCATAATTAAAGTGTTGAAAACGATCTTGACGGAATTGAAATAAAACCGTACTAGAAGATGGAGAGCGAGGAGGAGATCTTAGAAATATAAGTTAGGATGGATTTAATTAAGAAATGAAGATTTTATGAAGGTTTTGCTCCAGAACGATGAAGAACAAATGATGAACGGCGAAGAACACGAAGAACGATTAAAGAAAGCGATATTTTGATCTTTATTTGATTTGTTGAAAGATGCAAAGTTGTTTGTGAGTAGGAATGAGTGGATGAGTGCCGTGTAAATATAGGCCAAAATAGTGAGTTGGGTTTTGTAATTGTTGTTATGGAATTGACCCGGTATAATAATTATATTACCGTAATTAATTAGATATTAAGTTAATTGAATTAAATATCAAGATCTTATGTTATTGTAATGAAAAGAAAGAAAATATCAAGGTCAAAGAGAGAAGAAAAACCGTGAGATAGGAAGAGAGCGGGTCTGATTTTGAGTGGCGATTTGCTAATTTTCGTTAACTGATCGTAAAGTGAAAATATCTTAATATTCTCATTTAATTTAATCAAAAGAATAAAATATCTAACGTGAGTGGAAAAAAAGTGACATGGGCGTGTGACTCATGCCAAAGTCGAGTTTCGATTTTGTTTCGGGATTTGCGATGACTCGGGAATAGTTAAATGACGTTCGGTTAAAACCGTAAAAGTTATTCTTTACATTCCGAATAAATTCAAAATAATTATATTAAATTATGATAAATCTTAATAAATCTAAATAAAAATAAATCAAAAATATTATTTTTTTAAATAAAATTTCGGTCTTCAAACTCATGAGACGAGTCGGGAAAAGTCAACGGAAGTCAAAGTTGACTGAAAAGTTCGAGAAAAGTCGAAGATGACTTAAAAGTCAAGAAAAAGTTTATGACGACTTAAAAGTCAAGAAAAGTCGATGACGACTTTTTAAAAAGTCAAGGAAAGTCAAAGACGACTTAAAAAGTCAAGAAAAGTCATAGATGACTAAAAACGGTCTTTTCATGAAATCTCTCAGAAATTCCAAATACGAACGCGGAATTTCAAAATAAGACTCGGAACAAAAATTCCTATTTTAAAACTTAAGTTCTACTGAAAAGTGTTAGTAAATATTTTTACTAGAAAAATTG
>JAIUZE010004931.1:0-22717 GCA_022085475.1 Heliosperma pusillum
CCTAATGGTTTAGAGTTGTATTTAAATAATTGCTTTTATGTACCAACTCTTACCAAGAACATTATCTCCATTTCCGTGTTAGACATGGAAGGTTTTTAATTTTGTATTAAGAACAATCGTTGTACGTTTTCATTTAATGAAATGGTTTATGGTGAGGCCATTTTTATTAGAGGTATTTATGTTCTAGATATTTCAAAAGAGGTCTATCATGTAGAAAACAAGAAGCTCAAAACAGGTGAACCTAATCAATCATACCTTTGCCATTGTCGTTTATGGCACATAAACGAACGACGCATAAAGAGACTTGTTTCATCTAAAGTACTCAAACCATTTGATTACGAATCTTATGGTGTATGCGAATATTTTCTTCTAGGCAAGATGACTCATGCTCCTTTTACGGGAAAAGGGACATGAGCAAGTGAAGTATTAGGCCTTATACATACGGATGTGTGCGGTCCAATGACTATCCAAGTTAGAGGTGGTTATCACTACTTCATTACTTTTACCGACGACTTGAGTAGATATGGATATGTCTACTTGATGAGGCATAAAAGTGATGCTTTTGAAAAATTCAAGAATTTCAAAATGAAGTAGAAAACCAATTGAATAAAAAGATTAAAGCTCTACGATCCGATCGCGGTGGTGAATACTTGAACAATGAATTTGATTCACACCTAAAAGATTGTGGTATAGTATCACAATGGACTCCTCTTGGGACACCTCAAATGGTGTGTCCGAAAGGAGAAATCGAATTTTATTAGACATGGTTCGATCTATGATGAGTCTGACAGAGCTTCCTGATTATTTTTGGGGTTTTGCTATCTTATCTGCAATATTTTCATTAAATCGAAGCCCGACAAAAGGGGCAAACAAGACTCCATATGAGATATGGACAGGGAAAGTCCCTTATTTGTCGTTTATGAGAATTTGGGGATGCGAGGCTTTTGTTAAGAATAAGTCTGACGATAAACTCGCGCCCAAATCTGACAAATCTCTGTCTGTAGGATGTCCAAAGGAATCACGTGCTTATTACTTCTACAATAAACACGAGGACAAAGTGTTTGTGTCTTGTGATGCAGTCTTTTTAGAAAATGAGTTTATTTCTAAAAGACAGAGTGGGAGAAAATTTGAACTTGATGAAGTCCAAGAGCCACAAACCGAAAAGGACGACGAGGAAAACGTTCCCTCTTCGTCTGACACGGTCATTATTCCTTCGGAACCTAGGAGGTCAAGCATAATTAGTCATCAACCTAATAGATACCTTGGTATTATAGAGGAAGGTGATGACTATAATGTGTTACTTTTTGAAAGTAACGAACCTACTACCTACAAAGCATCCATTTCTAGTCCCGGCTCAAAGCTATGGCTAGGAGCCATGCAATCCGAAATGGAATCTATGTACGACAATAAAGTATGGGACTTGGTTGATTTACCTAAGGAGGTAAGACCTCTTTAGTGTAAGTGGATCTATAAGATCAAAAGTGATATAGATAAACATAATGATGTTTACAAAGCTAGATTGGTGGCAAAAGGTTTCACCCAAGTTCATGGTCTTCACTATGACGAAACCTTCGCCCCAGTCGCCATGCTTCGATCCATAAGGATTATCTTAGCGGTTGCCGCATTTCATAATTATGAGATTTGGCAAATGGATGTCAAAACCGCCTTCTTGAATGGGATTCTAGAAGAGGATGTGTACATGACACAACCTGAAGGTTTCGTGGATCCATCAAACCCTAAGAAGGTATGCAAACTTAAGAGATCCATCTATGGTCTTAAAAAAGCATCCAGGAGTTGGAATCATCGTTTCGATCATGTAATTAAACAAAATGGTTTCACTCGAAGTGTCGAGGAACCATGTTTATACATGATGTTTAGTGGGAGTAAAGTAACTTTTCTAGTCTTGTATGTAGATGACATACTACTTATTGGGAATGACATTCCAATGCTCACTTCTGTGAAGGAATGGCTAGGGATTCATTTCCAAATGAAAGACTTAGGAGAAGCCCAGCGCATCTTAGGTATCCGGATCTATAGCGATAGATCTAAAAGGATACTAGCATTAAGTCAAGAAACTTATATTGATAAAATTCTTGATCGGTTCAACATGAAAGACTCTAAGAGAGGCTTTCTTCCTATGGGAAGTGGGATCACTTTGAGCAAGTCAGAGTGCCCTACCAAACCCGAGGAGATTGAACGAATGAAATTGATCCCTTACGCATCTGTTGTTGGATCAATCATGTATGCTATGATGTGCCCTCGTTCCGATGTTGCATATGCTTTAAGCATGACAAGTTGTTACCAAGCAAATCAAGGTGAGAGTCACTGGATAGCCGTAAAGAACATCCTTAAGTACTTGAGAAAGACCAAGGATTAGTTCTTAGTGTTTGGAGGCGAGACTGAGTTACGTGTAAAAGGTTACACAGATGCCAGTTTCCAAACAGATATGGATGATATGAAATCCCAATCCGGCTACGTTTATATGATGAATGGAAGAGTTGTTTGCTAGAAGCGTTTCAAGCAAAGCGTTACAGCGGATTCTACAACAGAAGTACAGTACCTTGCAGCGTCTGAAGCTGCAAAGGAAGCTGTGTGGATTCGGCAATTTTTGGAAGGACTAACAGCAGTCCCTACTGCCAAAGATCCTATCATGATTGATTGTGATAACAGTGGGGCTATTTTTCAAGCAAAAGAGCCCAAGTCTAGTAACAAGTCTAGACATGTACTTAGGAAATATCATGTAATTAGAGATTACGTGGACAGAAAGGAAATTGACATTTGTAAGGTTGGGACAGATGACAACATTGCTGATCCTTTAACCAAGCCTTTATCAAAGGCTAAGCATGATAGTCATGTCGTCACAATGGGATTGAGACGTGTACCAGAATTCCTTTAGATTATTTAATATGTAATAATTGAATGTTGTATTAATTATTTCATATATGATAATTGCATTCATTGTTCGAGTTTTATTATAAACTCTTTTATTTAGTTTGACTAAATTTAATACTTTGTTTATCCGAATAGATTGTAAGACAATGTTGAACCCAATTCAAGTGAACAGGACGAACTTAGTATTTTGTCCCTAGTCACTCAATGAGGTGACGTCTCGAAATGACTAGATTGTAAGTCGATCGATGGTTGGTTCAGCACCATGGGGTCATGGAGATGACTGGTCGTTTACATAGACAGACTGTATGACACTCTGTCGGACAGTGACATTGTAGAGACCCTTAAATCAATTATTTGATGCCTGGTCGTGGCAGGGTCTTCTTCTTATTCCTATAAGTCGATTCTTTTGACTGGCGACCGTCTATCTGAGTCGGTGCAGTTTCCGATTGGTTTTGGTTGATGTTCTAGGTCGTGCCGTAAAAGGAGGCCGATGGACATCTTCTGGATCATGGTGATCTGCATCATACAAAGTAGATGAATCAACAGGAATTGTCCACCCACGTTGGGTACAAACATCTTTAGGTCACTCAAGGAGAAGTTACTGTAAATAAGTGGCCACTCTCGGAAAGAGATCTATGGTAGATTTTCCGGTCAGACAGTTACTCTCCCTATCGAGAAAACCACTCTAAATATAATCAATCCCAAGTGCGACTTGAAAGACACCTTGCGTTGAGTGGGAGATGTGATAAAGAGACAAGAGAATTGGTGATGCACACTTGTGTCAGACAAGTGGGAGATTGTTGGAGTAGGTGTCCTCCACAATAGTGCGCCACTTAATAAATCTCATTAAGGAATATAATTGGGATATTTATTGACAATATATATATGATTAGTCAGTTGATTAACGTAAATCAATAACGGTTGGCTGACTAGAATTTGACGTTATTGTCGTTTGACGGCGGTGATCAACTGATCCCTTTCGGTCACACCTATAGGATGAAATCCAAATAGTAACTAATTATTTGTATATGATACAGTTAATTAGTCCATTACATATATTTGATATGTACGAGAGTTAATTGTTAGAAATTGAGTTATGAACTCAAATTCGATTAAGTTTATTTTTCAATTATGTGATAATTGACTAATAAATTTATATCTTATTTTAATATGATTAAATAAGATTTAACTTAGTAATTAATCGTTAAATTACTAAATTAGTTGAGGTTTTGAGATAGAGGTAATTAGTTAATTATATTTACAAGGAGTTGTCAAATAAATTAACTAAGCATTGTGGGACCCATTATATATTGATATAATGGTAAAATATTACTTAAAATGTTAAGTACATATTATTTATTTAATTGAGTCATATAATTGTTATATGATCAAATTAACACTTAATTATACAAGATAATTAAGCATATGATTAATAAGTATTTGTGGGACAAATATCAAAAATCAAAATGGACCATATAAGGCCACTAGGGGCCGGTCAAGTAGTAGTGGTAAGGTGATGATGATTGCTTTTGTTCATGCTCACAAGTCACATGTGATTATGACATGAATAGTACACCAAAATCATTTCAACTAATACTACACTCCACCACCTTGCGTGAGAATAAAATAAGAAAAAAAATCATCTACAAATGCTTGTAGAGGGCCTGCCATGTGCTTATAAATACGCCATTTTGTTGTTCATTTTTCTTCTCTAATTCATTCTTGTTTTTCCTTCTACATCTCTCTAAAACATCAACCTCTCACTAAACTCTCATAATACTAATATTTTCTAAGTATTACTAGTGTAGTAATATATATACTAATATTAGTAGCATAATATCTATCTTATTATCTAGTTAATAATAAGAATAGATTATTTGGTATCATCTTTGTGCAACTTGAAGGAGGTCTTCTAATTTGGAGATTATTCTTGTTCATCCATATTTATAGCTCAAGAACAACAAGAAGGAGTTCTTGTTGTGCCCATTTAATTTCCATATCAATGTGAGAAAATTTCTTCTTTTATATAAATGTCTTTATATTTGCATGCATGTTACATAAATAATTAAATACTAAATTAACAAGTAATTTAGTAACTAATTAGAGGAGTCTAATTAAGCTCTATGGACTTTCATGCACACCCCTCAATGGGCCAACTCCGAAGAAGAAGACTAGAGGATGGGGTTCGATCAACTAGCCCCCACCAAAAGCTCTGAATAGAAGGTCCCTTAAAATTTTGGGAACAAATTACCCCTCTACCAAAACCATTCAAACCAACATCAAAACCTTTCAAGCAAATGCTTTCATTTTATTGAATTCCAACATTTGATTACAAACTTTCCAAAGGTAAAAACGGTTTTGGTTTTTAGAAACTTATGTCCTTTCATTTGTCCAAACATAATTTCTCTTTTCAACAAGTCAACCAAATCATAATGCATAACTATTTATTTCAAAGACAATACTTTAAGAAATTAACACAACCATTTCATCATTATAAACGTACCAATATTCAAATCATATTCGATAGTATAAAGATAATGTATGGACAATGTTCCCTTACCTTATAATTACGTTGATGAGCGGTTATTAAAAGGCTTCTTCTACGAATCCCGAGTCTACAATATATAATGAAAACATCGATTAATAATGTACTCAAGTTGGTTCTTAACTATCTTGTTTTACACTACTAGAATTATGTGGTTCCTATCATATTAAGTTCCGTTAACTAACATATCCTACTCAATAGTCTATAATATGCTTTAAGCATAAAACCGGGATGTATATGAATAATTTATTAATTCTTTTATTGTTTGTTTTAGTCAAAAGGCATGCATGCAATGATATTAAGTAAGTTATATTAACCTAACTACCCTTCACAAATTTCTCAGCCGGAAAAAAAAAACTTTAATTGTTATATCTCCTTCGTTGCTAATCACATTAACATGAGGTTAGTGGGGTTGGATTCTTTAAGGTGTCCTACAACTTTAAGTGACAAAGCTTAACAGTCCAAAAACGATCCTAAAGCCTCTGAAATTGCTGTTTAGTAAAACGTGACGGTTTCCGAGTCACAAAATGTTTTGGGTTGGTTCGGGTGTTTAAATAGTCGAAATATCGGTTTACAAAAGGCCAACATGCATGTTTTTCATTAAAGTTTATCATAGTCAAATATCAAGCATTTATATTTAGTATAACTTTATTTACTAATGGTCTTTTCAAAAAGGTGGGTTTTCAACTATCGATCTAGTGAACAATGTTTTACCGGGTTTTTCCAGATTGTCATTTTATGTTGAAAAAATCGTATAAAATCAAATACATAATATACTTGGACGAAATCAACGCCAATAGGTCGGGTTTTATGTTTACCATCTTATATGATTGTACAATGTTAGCCAAAAATAGGTTTAAGATGGACTATTGGTCGTATTTTTAACAAGTGGTCAGAATACGAGTCACAAAATGTTCTTAAGTTTATTACAAAGATTATAAACTGTAATGAGTTGATTCCAGGGCCTAATAAGCTCTATATTCATTTAAGTTCATTGTGGTATAAGGGTTTGTCCTCAGTAATCCCATAAATTACTTTTTAAGACACAACCATTGGGACAAGCAGATTCCATTGTCCAGAATCATGTTCTTTTTGTATGATTTTTCATTTGCAAAAGACTCATGGGATTCTGACAAAATTTTGTACTCTAGTTATAGACAGAAAGAGGTACGACACATATGGTTTTTCATAGAAATATAACAAGTTTAAGTTGGATTTTTCTTCTGTTAATTATTAACCTCTGGATTTGACACTTTGATGATTGTTATGTGCATAGGTGAATGAGAATAAAATGCTAAAAGTGTAGTGTTTTAGCCCTTACAAGGTGAAGAACTTTGTGTATAGACAAGATCCTCCTCCTAGCTTTCTCTTCTTCTTCCTCTTCTCTTTTCTCGGTTATTCCTTGTTCTCCCTCTCTCTATACTTTGTTTTTTTTGTTGCTTTGTTTTAAATGGTAATCTGGTGGGAGGTAGAGTGAGGAGTAAATAGGAGGAGTTATGGGGAAAGGTAAAAGAAGGAGTGTTGGGAAGAGGAGGAATAAGTAGGGTGGTTATGGGAAAGATAAAAAGAAAATTGTACAGAAGGGGAGGAGTAGGGGAGGGCGGCACATGCATGGAGAAGGGGGGGTCTATTTCCCTTATTATGGCTGCTAGGATTGCGGTGTTGAGTCGGTTTTTCGCGCGACGAAAAAAGATGCGCGAGACGGTGATTTATGCAAGTTCGAAATGCAATACAATTTTACCAATTATCGACACAAGAATTATATATGTTCTTTCTTGTTTCATCTAGGGGGGCCAGGGGGGCACGTGCCCCACTACACTTCTAGAAATTCAATGTTATATCTTAAAATCTGCTCAAAGTATCATGAAATTGGAAGTGTCACAGTGGTTAATGGATATATCGCCTTGCTAGGAGATTTGGGTTCGATCCCCAGTCAACACAAATTTTTGGATAAAATTTCTTTACCTTTATAGAGGATTAGGATTGGATGTTTAATTAATTTAAGATAATATATGAGTTTAGGAGGATTTGAACTCATGCCAATTATATGGAAACTCAACTTTAACACCACACAATCATGTTTTTTTTACAACTAGAATTTTATATAAACTAAAATTTTAAATATATAAATTTGAATTTGACTTAGATATTAATGCAAAAAAATCCCACCACTTATTAAACAAATGATTTTATGTTAAATCATAAATTTCGAATGTGTACGCTAGTATAAATATAATCGTTTTGGTTTAGTAGCATTAACTATGTATTTTTTATACAATATACACTAAATTTTAGCTCCGTTATTTAGGGTTTTAAATACGGACCACGTAGATTGTGCCCCCCTTAGACAAAAATCCTGGGTCCGCCACTGTCTCTATACTTTGGTTTTTTTTGTTGTTGTTGTTTTGTTTTGAATAGTAATCTGGTGGGAGGTAGAGTGAGGAGTAAATAGGAGGAGTTATGGGTAAAGGTAAAAGGAGTGTTGGGAAGATGACGAATAAGTAGGGTGGTTATGGGAAAGATAAAAAGAAAAGTAGGGTGGTTATGGGAAAGATAAAAAGAAAAGTAGGGGAGGGCGGCACATGCATGGGGAAGGGGAGTCTATTTCACTCATTATGGCTCCTTGGATTGTGGTGCTGAGTCGGGTTTTCGCGCGACGTAAAATGATGCGCGAGACAGTGATTTATGCAACTTCGAAATACAGTACAATTTACCAATTATCGACACAAGAATATATATGTTCTTTCTTGTTTTATCATGGGTGAATTTATTTAAGGATTTTATTTTACTATCATTTATTCTTAATGTTTGACGATAAAATTTATTATTAAATTTAGCGACTCAAGGTCGCGGTAATTGTATTGTTACCAAATTTTCCATTTTATCAACTATTGATTTTTAGCTTCATAAATATCTTTATTATTATTACTATTTTTTAAAATTTCCTTTTTATTTTATTTACGGATTTTACGGGTATTACAATTTACCCTCCTTAAGACAAACTTCGTCCTCGAAAAATAAAATTACCCTAAATTATCCCAGCTAATTCTATTATCAACAACAATTAGTGAAACAATATTCCTGGCTATGCAAGGATAAAATGCAAGTATTACATCCTACCTCCCTTAAAGAACGTTACGTCCTCGTAACTAGATAATTACCTCAAATAGCTCTGGCTATTTTTGTTTCATGGCCTCCTCGGCTTCCCAAGTGGCTTCCTCGGTGTCATGGTTTGACCATAGCACCTTGATTATACGGGTCTCTCCATTTCGGGTTTTTCGAACTTTACTATCCAAGATTTTAACGGGTCGCTCTTCATAAGATAGCGAGTCATCGAGTTCTAGTACCTCGGGTTCTAAAACGTGCGACGGGTCGCTCAAGTACTTACGGAGCTGGGAAACATGAAAAACGTTGTGGACTCGGTCCAATGATGGTGGTAACGCCAGACGATAGGCTACCTCTCCAACACGCTCCAATATCTCGTATGGACCTATGTATTTTGGGCTCAACTTTCCTTTCTTACCAAATCGCATCACTCCTCTCAGTGGTGACACTCGCAACAAAAGTTTATCTCCAACTTCAAACTCGATGCTTCTTCGGTGAAGGTCGGCATAACTCTTTTGCCTATCTTGGGCTGCCTTCATCTTTTGTTGGATCAATTGGACTTGTTGGATGATTTCTTGAATCATCTGCGGTCCAAGTACAACACTGTCTGTGAGGTCGTTCCAACATACAGGGCTCCTACATTTCCTTCCGTACAGGGCTTTAAATGGTGCCATCTTGATACTAGCATGGTAACTGTTGTTGTATGAAAATTCAATTAGGTCAAGGATATCCTCCCATGAACCTTTGAATTCTAGAGCGCAAGCTCTAAGCATGTCTTCCAGATTATTGATCGTCCTCTCAGTTTGACCATCGGTTGCGGGGTGAAATGTGGTACTCATCTTTAGCTTGGTACCTAAAGATTCTTCTAGTTCTTGCCTGAATCGGGAGATGAATCTCGAATCTCTATCTGAAATGATACTATTTGGAACTCCGTGTAACTTTATCACGTGTCTCCTATAAGTCATGGCGAGTTCTTTCTTGTTCCAGGTATCCTTCATTGGTATGAAGTGTGCAGACTTCGTCAATCGATCCACAATTACCCAAATCATGTTGTTTCCTTTCTTGGTCCGTGGCAAGGCGGTGATGAAATCCATTGAGATCGAGTCCCACTTCCATTCTGAGATGTCCAAAGGCTGTAGTAACCCTTGGGGTCTTCTATGCTCGATTTTCACCTTTTGATAAGTCAAACATCGTGATACGAATTCCGCTACTTCTCTCTTCATATTCGGCCACCAGAAGGTGTTTTTAAGGTCTTTGTATAATTTGTCTCCTCCCGGATGCACTGAATAGGATGTAGCGTGTGCCTCCTCCATGATTTTCTTCTTTAGCTCGGAGTCTAGGGTACACACCATCTTGCTTTGTAGCGAATGCTCCCATCCTTCTCGATGCTGAAACCTTCTCCATTCGGGGTCCCAATCTTTGCTTTATTTGCTTCAATCACTTCATCTCCAGCTTGTTTCTCACGGATCTCATCGTATAGGTCGAGCGATAGGGTGAAGTCGTTCATGTCGTCACCTTTAGAGATGACGTTGATGCCCATGTTATGGATCTCCTCTCTTAGCTTCATTCGTGAAATAGCTCCACATAGCGAGTGCACACACTTTCGACTGAGAGCATCAGCCACTACATTTGCTTTTCCTTCGTGGTCTTGGATCTCCATGTCGTAATCCTTGATCAACTCCAACCACCTTCTTTGTCTCATGTGTAGCTCCTTTTGGGTGAAGATATATCTTAGGCTCTTGTGATCGGAAAAGATCTTGAAGGTGACTCCATAAAGATAATGACGCCATATCTTGAGGGAAAAGACAACGGCGGCAAACTCCAAATAATGAGTCGGGTAATTAACCTCATGTGGCTTTAGTTGTCGGGATGCATAAGCAATTACTCGGCGATCCCGTATTAGCACACATCCTAGACCGTTCTTGGATGCGTCGGTATACACCTCAAAATTTTCATTTCCTCTTGGTAGTGCTAGAACTGGGGCGGTGGTTAATCGCTCCTTGAGAGTCTGGAATAATTTCTCGCAGTTGTCGTCCCATTGAAAGTTGTTTGCCTTCTTCATCAACGAAGTCATCGGTCGGGCGATCTTGGAGAAATCTTTTACAAAACGCCTATAGTATCCAGCTAGACCCAAGAAGCTACGGATCTCGGTGACATTCTTCGGAGTCGGCCAATTGGATACGGCTTCTACTTTTCTTGGGTCAACTGAAACTCCTTCTCATGAGATAACGTGTCCTAGAAAAGAGACTTTTTCTTGCCAAAACTCGCATTTTGACAACTTAGCATAAAACTGGTTGTCCCTCAAGGTTTGAAGAACTAGTCTCAAGTGCTCCTCGTGGTCCTCCGTATTCTTCAAGTATACTAAGATATCATTGATGAAGACTACTACAAACTTATCCATGAATGGTCGGAATACTCGATTCTTCAGGTCCATGAACACTGCAAGTGCATTTGTAAGACCAAACCGCATTACGGTGAACTCATAGTGACCATATCTAGTTTGAAAGGCGGTTTTTGGTACATCTTCTCCAGCTATCCTCAACTGATGGTATTCGGATCTGAGGTCTATTTTCGAGAATATTCCTGCTCCACGCAACTGGTTGAATAGGTCATCAATTCGGGGTAAGGGATATCGGTTTTTCACCGTCACATTAATCAGTTCGCGGTAGTCAATGCACAACCTCAAACTTCCATCCTTCTTCTTCACAAACATGGTCGATTTGGAATACTACTTCCCTTTGTGGGGGCATATCGGGAATCTCTTCAGGGAAGACGTCCTCAAAGTCCCGTACTACCTCCACATCTTCGACTCTCGGACTCTCGATGGAGACATCATGAACGTGACACTATAAGAATGGGAATCCTTTTCTCAGGTATGAATTTAAGGTAAGGACAGAAATCAATTTTACTTTGGGTTTGACTACCACTCCTTTGTAAGAAACTCGGACTTCTTTGAGTCCTCTCAGAGAAATTTTTTGCTGCCAAGAATCAATCTTAGCTTTATGATTATTCAACTAATCCATCCCTAATATCACATCAAAATTTCCTAAGGGAAAGTCGACTAGGTCAACAAGAAAATCGGTCCCCAATATTGTTATGGACACATTCCTAAAGATGTTTGAACATTTCACAACTTCTTCTGATGGTTGCATGAACTTGCTTTCCATCATTTCACTTTGATTAAGCCCAAGAGTGGGTGCAAAAGAACTGGCTATGAACAAATGAGATGCTCCAGAATCAAATTAGGGCATAAGAGGGTTTAGAATTGATTAGAAATGTACCAGTGACGACGTTCTCGGTCCTTTCAGCTTCATCACGGCCAATGGCGAAGAGTCTCCCAGTTCGCTTCCCATTTCCTCCCTGAACGGTGCTAGTTGATGCAGCTTGATTGTTACCTCCATTGATCGGGGCTCTACTGACGCCTTGATTGTTGGGATTTTCTTGGGGTCGGGTGGCAGGTTGAGCGTGGTTAGAATTTGCATAACTCCCTGTGGTTCTTGCAGGCATTCCTCCATGGCGAGTTTAGTTCCCTTGCTGAGATTGTCATTCCTTGGAGTAGCACTCATAAGCTCGGTGCCCTATTTTGTTGCAGAAGTTGCAGCGATTAGGATTGCCATTGTAATCTTTCCCGGGGTGATCTTGGCGACATTCCTTGTAGAAATAGCGCCTCACGAACTGCCTCCCTTGAGAGTTTGTGCTTAGGGGTTTTCCAAGGTTCCCAAAAAATTTTGGTCTGGGTGGTAAGTTGGTGAAGTTCCCTTTCTTAGGGAATCCTTGGCCTGCATCAGACTGAGTGCCTTTTCGCTTTTCTCCTATCACAGCCTTCTTTCCTCCATGACCCTTTCAATGTTGCTGGCTCGACAGTAAACCGCGGCTAGTGTGGCAAACTCTTGTCCTCCTAGTCGGTCCCTAATGCGAAGCTCAAGGTTACGCTCAAACTTGTCGGCTTTGGAAGCTTCATCGGGAACTAGGTTTGTCGCAAATAAAGCGAGACAGCTCTTGGAACTTTCGATAATACTCTTGGATCGTCATTGATCCTTGCTTGAGGTTATCGAATTCCCTCCTCTTTGCCCTACGAAGGTGCTCAGGAAAGAATTCAGACCTCAACTCCCTCTTAAAGGCTTCCCAAGAAAATGGTTCAATGACTTCCTCTCCCTTATCATCGATGTAGTACTCGGGTTCTAAGAATCGGTCCTTGTTATTACCCCCACCATGTGTCAGCATTACCAGTGAGGTAGTAGGTAGCTTGGTCCACCATGTACACCTCAGGACATCGTAGGGTTTGGAAGATCTTTTCGAACTCTCGGATCCAGTTTTCCAGTTTCACCGGGTCTCCGTCTTGCCCATCGAATTAAGGCGGGCGCTGCAGACTTACGGCCTTGGTCATGCTGAACGTGGAGTTCGGGGAATTGGTTTGGGCAATTCTTTCCATGGAATCTGCCAAGCGAGTGTTAATCTGAACCAACTGTCGAACTACTTCATTCATCCCGTTGTCATCCTCGCTATTGTCCTCATTGTGGACGGGGTTGCTGCGGGGTCGGGCCATCGATACTACGTGGCGTAACAAACATATTCAAGATTTAGTACGTATGTACACAGTATCTATCCTATGTCAGGTTTACTATATCATATTATTTCTATTCTAGTACATGCGATGATATTAGCATAAGGCGATATTGCATATTCAATAAATGTGCATAATAAGGCAATTCACTCATAATGAAACAGGGTTATAGCTAATAGTAATCACTAGAAAATTTCAACTTCAACAAAACCCCAAATTATTCAAAACTAAATAATTCAAAATTTAACGTTCTAACTTTTAAATACTAATAAAATAGAATAACAATTCGCATGGTCCTCCTTAGTTAGGCTGAGGATAGTCTAATGGTCTCTACTAGGACTAGGAGGGTCGACAAGATCGCTCCCTCCCTCATCCATGCCCTCTTTCTCAATCCCGTCCTCAATCTCTTCCTCGGGCTCTTCGAATCCCCCCACTGGAATACCGGCCTCCTCATGGCATCTTGCCACTATTTCATCGAGGCTATGGTTATCCGGGTATTCCGTCAGGGTGAGATCTTCCGCCAACAGGTCAAAATAGGCATCCATCTCGTCCAACGGTTCTCTTCTGAACTTGGTGTATATCCCAACGGCCGGAAGGGAAAGGATAAGTGTCCTCCCTTGATCAAAAAGGGCAGTTACTGAATTTTTGTAAGTTCATGAGGGCGTAGTACCTCATGTACACCTTCATTCGCAGACTGTGCTCTGCGATGCACTCGTCTTGGTCCATCACAATGAGATGTGGGCTAAGAAGGGGGAAGGCCATCCTATTGCTGACATAATATATGAAATATATGTGGTTAGATAAAATAATCGTAGTATTAATAATTGCCTTAATAATCGTCCCAAGTATTCCCATACACAACCTAACCACGTTGAAAAGATTGGCCATCCTATTGCTGACATTTTTTTTAAATTTTTTTTTTTTAATTTAATTAAACTACGTTTATGGTGTATATAGAATATATATTTTGAAAATGTTTAACAAGGTCAGTTTATTTGCGGGCGGTGAAGAGATATGAATATCTAATCACCCATCCAAGAAGGGATCCCGCTCTGATACCACTTTGTAACACCCCCATACTCCAATATTTAAAAATAGAGTTTTCATGTAAAATTCGGAACATGGATGTGTCACAATTGAATCAATTGTAGTAGAAGTATTTAAATCATGAATTTCAAAGGGGTAAATGTCCACGTGAATTAAAAACCAAAGAGTAAAATCCGATTACAACCAAATCCAAATGTTTGCGGAAGCGGATAAGTTTATGCAAAATAAAGATAATTGTCTAAACATTGGTTTCCAACAAAAACAATAACGCACGCGCTCTCCCGTATTTCCCACGTCCTAGTTCCTTGGATTACCTGTCACACGATCTGCTCTCACAATAACGGTCATAGCAGGTCCAAAAGAGGACAAAACAAAAACGGGTCAACAATCGTGTTGAGTAAGGTAAACAATCCAATAATGAAAATAAAGAATTTTAATTGATAATTCAAACGCTATAAAAAGATACGATAAAATTGAGAAGTTCCAAGGATATATAGGTAGATCCGAATTTAAAACTAACATGGCTTTAATTTTCTCAAAACACTTCCCTTTTGAAGAAAACATTTCTTTCGTTAAATTTGTAAGTAATGGATAGAGGATGTATGGAGTGGATCCCCTCGCCCTAGTCCGGATAAGACGGGATTCTCCAAACCATGTACTAAACTGTCCTAAAATCCCGAGTGTGCACACCCCTCAATGGGCCAACCCCAAACAGGAAGACTATAGAACGGGGTTCGATCAACTAACCCCCACCAAAAGCTCTGTATAGGAGGTCCCTTAAAATTTTGGGAACAACCTACCCCTCTACCAAAACCGTTCAAACCAACATCAAAACCTTTCAAGCAATCGCTTTCATTTTATTGAATTCCAACATTTGATCACAATCTTTCCAAAGGTAAAAACGGTTTTGGTTTTAGAAACTTATATCCTTTCATTTGTCCAAACAAAATTTCTCTTTTCAACAAGTCAACCAAATCATAATGCATAAACATTTATTTCAAAGACAATACTTTAAGAAATTAACACAACCATTTCATCATTATAAACGTACCAACATTCAAATCATATTCGATAGGATAAAGATAATGTATGGACAATGTTCCCTTACCTTATAATTACGTTGATGAGCGGTTATTAAAAGGCTTCTTCTACGAATCCCGGGTCTACGATATATAATGAAAACATCGATTACTAATGTACCCAAGTTGGTTCTTAACTATCTTGTTTTACACTACTAGAATTATGCAGTTCCTATTATATTAATTTCCGTTAACTAACCTATCCTACTCTATAGTCTGTAATATGTTTTAAGCATAAAACCAGGATGTATATGAATAATTTATTAATTCTTTTATTGTTTGGTTTAGTCAAAAGGCATGCATGCAATGATATTAAGTAAGTTATATTAACCAAACAACCCTTCACAAATTTTTCAGCCGGAAAAAGAAACTTTAAATTACTATATCTCCTTTGTTGCTAACCACATTAACATGAGGTTAGTGAGGTTGGATTCTTTAAGGTGTCCTACAACTTTAAGTGTCAAAGCCTAACAGTCCAAAAACGATCCTAAAGCCTCTGAAATTGCTGTTTAGTAAAACGTGACGGTTTCCGAGTCACAAAATTTTTTGGGTTGGTTCGGGTGTTTAAATAGTCAAAATATCAATTTACAAAAGGCCAACATGCATGTTTTTTATTAACGTTTATCATAGTCAAATATCGAGAATTTATCTTTAGTATAACTTTATTTACTAATGGTCATTTCGAAAAGGTGGGTTTTCAACTATCGATCTAGTGAACAATGTTTTAGCGGGTTTTTCCAGATTGTCATTTTGTGTTAAAACAATCGTATAAAATCAAATACGTAATATACTTGGACAAAATAAACGCCAATAGGTCGGGTTTTAAGTCTACCATCTTTTATGATTATACAATGTTAGCCAAAAATAGGTTTAAGATGGACTATTGGTCGGATCTTTAACAAATGGTCAGAATACGAGTCACAAAATGTTCTTAATTTGATTACAAAGATTATAAATTTTAATGAGTTGATTCTAGGGCCTAATATTCTATATATTCATTGAAGTTCATTGTGGTATAAGGGTTCGTCCTCAGTAATCCCTTAAATTACTTTTTAAGACACAACCATTGGGACAAGCAGATTCGATTGTCCATAATCATGTTCTTTTTGTATGATTTTTCATTTGCAAACGACCCTTGGGATTATGACAAACTTTTTTACACAAGTTATAGACATGAAGAGGTACGACACATATTTTTTTCATATAAATATAACAAGTGTAAGTCGGATTTTTCTTCTGTTAATTATCAACCTCCGGATTTGACACTTTGATGATTGTTATGTGCATAGGTGCTTGCATGAATGTATGGAGACTCTTATAGTTTGTTTTAGGATTTTTTTTACTCAAGATTAAGTGTTGAGTGAGAATAAAATGCTAAAAGTGTAGTGTTTTAGCCCTTACAAGGTGAAGAACTTTATGTATAGGCAAGATCCTCCTCCTAGCTTTCTCTTCTTCTTCCTCTTCTCTTTTCTCGGTTGTTCCTTGTTCTCCCTCTCTCTATACTCTGTTTTTTTTCGTTGCTTTGTTTTAAATGGTAATCTGGTGGGAGGTAGAGTAAGGAGTAAATAGGAGGAGTTATGGGGAAAGGTAAAAGAAGGAGTGGTGGGAAGAGGAGGAATAAGTAAGGTGGTTATGGGAAAGATAAAAAGAAAAGTGTCGGGAAGGGGAGGAGTAGGAGAGGGCGGCACATGCATGGGGAAGGGGGGTCTATTCCCCTCATTATGCCTGCTAGGATTGCGGTGTTGAGTCGGGTTTTCGCGTGACGGAAAAAGATGTGCGAGACGGTGATTTATGCAACTTCGAAATGCAATACAATTTTACCAATTATCGACACAAGAATTATATATGTTCGCTCTTTTTTATCATGGGTGAATTTATTTAAACATTGTATTTTACTATCATTTATTCTTAATGTTTGACGATAAAATTTATTATTAAATTTAGCGACTCAAGGTCGCGGTAATTGTATTGTTACCAAATTTTCCATTTGATCACCTATTTATTTTTAGCTTCATAAATATCCTTATTATTATTATTATTTTTAAAATTTCCTTCTTATTTTATTGACGGATTTTACGGGTATTACAACTTGTCTACTATGGTTGGGTCGGGATTTCAAAAAAAAAAAGAATATCAAATGGGTGTAGCAAGTATGTTGGAAATTGTGTCATTTATTCCCTTTGTTGAGAAATGTTATGAAGCAAAAGATATGATGGAAAAAAAAAAGAAAAAAAGAGAGAAGAAAAGAAAAGAAAAGAAAAAAAAGATATGTTGTTTCATTAAATTGTTCAAGGGATAATGAAAGGGAATATACTAGAGTCTAATGCATTTTTAGGGAGCAATATCGATATCTCTCTTGTGTTGTCAAAATTTGAGATGATTTCTCTAGTCGGGTATTGGTTTGTGCTAGCCTTGTAGAATTGCTTTGGTAAGTGTCGCTGCCACTACCGGTCTTAGCCTCACATTCCCATACGTGCCTTAGCATAATCCATTTCTATACCTTCGCCTATTAGCCTCCCTTATTGTCTTGATTCATGTACTTTGCTTTTATAGGGAATGCGTATTAGTTGGGGAAATTACTATCACATTAGAATGCATGCATGTTTCATTAGTTGAGTGAGTGTTTCTATTTCCTTCTATCTTTACAAAACTCACCATTACATAAACTTATGAGTGCATGACTGTATCCGCGAGATTCTGACAAAATGAGCCGTACAAAATTGAAAGGTATTTGGTTTCTGTCAATACTAGGGTATCATGTAAAATCTTGGGACATGAGCTGTGTTTTCTACTTTCCCGTACCTTTAAATTTATTTTATTGGTACAACTTGGTCATTACTTTGTTATAGATATGGATAGCTTGGGATTTGTATGTGCATTAACATTAGCTTTGAGTTTTTCATTCACCAATTGTATGTTTGTCCTTGTATAGTGGTAAGTGCTTTGCTTAGGGACAAGCAATGGATTGTTTTGGGGGAGTTTGATGATCACTATTTATTTACATATTTTATGCTTCCATTAGATACATAAGTCTCGATTTATTGTCTTTCCTTGCTTGAATCTATGCTATTTTAGCTGGAATATCGATTTTGCCGCTTCTATTATGTTTTAATGCATATTGGATACATTTGGAGCATTTTGAGTTGGTATGGAGCATAGCGGAGTCAGATCGTAGAAGGTTGGGCACAGGAATCGAGAGCGGTGGAGAAGAAATGAAGAAAAACGAAGAAACAAGCCATCTGAAGGATGCTCGATCGAGCACAATCACTCTGCTCGATCGAGTCGGGCTATCGTCATGCTCGATCGAGCAGATTCACCTTTGCTCGATCGAACAACCCAGTGTTTGGCAGCTTTCGGAGTTCCTAAATTAGTTTAACCTAGTTAATTAGATTGTTATTATAAAAAGAAAACTCGTCTTTCACAATTAGGGTACGCTTATATTAGAAACTAGAGTTTTGTTTGCTTTGCTACTGGATTGATTGATCAAGACTATTATTTTTTAGTTCAAGCTTGTAATCGGTATTCTTTAATTTTCCTTCGTTATTCAATTAGTTACCTTCTAGTTCTTTAATTATTCTTTGTTAATCCTTTCATTGTTGTTAATTATGTTTAATTTATTTATTATCGTTGTTATTAATATCGCTATGAGTAGCTAAATTCTTATCTAAGGTTGAAAGGGGATCTAGGATTGTTAGAAGTGATAGACTAGTTAATTGAATTGCAATAGCTTATTTATCGTTTGATTATCGTTTTTAAATCTAGTTGCTTAATTACTGGCCAGATTAATTAATTAGTCTCGCAAATTAGGATTAACACCGACTGGGTTAAGACTATGATAGGCTACGATAATTGAAAAGAACTCGTTTTATGATAGCGATATCGCATGTTAAATTGTAGATCTAAAGGGCATAATTGAATCGACCGATCTTGTGACCTTAGATAACTTTATTGTATGATAGTTGATTACACCCTTAACCGTGAATAATAGTCCTAGTGAATCTGAGACCCTAGACTTTTAATCTTATTGATTTTCAACCTTTTATTGTTACTGTTTGCTATTAGTTTAGAAACACAAATCAAAAACCCACGAAATTGTTATTATAAGAGACGAACCTAGTTTAACAGATTAGATTACTTCCGCCTCCTTGTGGATTCGATACCTTACTTACCGCTGACTATTAGTTGGTAGTGAATTAGGATTACTTTGATTAAGGTGACGCGACTTTACCCTTATCAATTATTCTCGTAAATTTTTAAATTCTTTTTACCGTTATGTACCAACATTATGTTTCGATTATTTTTTAACATTTGATTTTCGTAAATTTATAATTTTTATCGTTGAAGTTTTACCGTTTAATTTTCTTTATAATTTTTTTGTTTAATTAACATTATTTTTTGGGTGATTTTATGAGATAGTGTGAAAGGTGAGAGATACAGGAAAGGAAAAGATAAAGAGATAAAGTACATGAAAGGGTAATGTGTGTCTTTTTTTTTAAAAAAAATGTCAACGATGTTTCGCAACCCTCTTAAATTACCAACCACCACTTCCTTTTGGAAGCTAAATAGGCTGGGTCAAATTGGTTATCGTTAAAAGTTCTAACAAGTGAAGGTTAAACTCAAACTCAATCGTTATCTTTCCTTCGACAAATCACAAAATATTGTTGACAAAGTTACTGAATTATCCATTTTGCTTATGTCTTTTTTTTCCTTGTAACTAAAACCCAAATGCTAACATCTCATTAAATCAAAATCAAAATTAAAATCCGCTTTCAAAACTTGTACGAGTAATTTTTTGTCAATGGCAACAAATCGACTTCTCTAAACTTAAAATATGCCATCAACAATAACAAATCGACTACCGAATTGGTTAAGTTTTGTACCTCTTTCGTTGTCTTTTTCTTTATTTCATATTTTATAATTTAGAGTATTAATGAATAAACTAAGAATAATTCATAAATTATAGTTTAATTATAACAATTGATAAATTGCTTGAAAAGAAAAATAACATATATTTCATTCATCCCTTTTAAGTATACGTGGATCAATAAATTCTACAAAACTAATCATCAAAAGAAAAAAAACAAAAAAAAAGAGAATCTCATATGTGAAGGAGATGGTGAAAAACACTTGACTCAGTGATGAAAATTAACTTTTATATGTGGGGAATGGATCATCTTTATTTCTTTTTTTATCTATTTCCTCTCAAAAAGATTACTCTATTATATATTATAGTCTCATTCATTTATCTTTTCACTCTCAAGAAAATCTACAACCATTCGATCGGGCCCAAATTTAATCCGGACCATGAAAAATAATCTCTCTTAACTAAAAAGGAACAAGATAAATATAAGGGAAAAATAATGGATCTCCATTTCTACGTGCATTCATACTCTATGTTCCAACTTCCACATTGATAAATATAGGGGAACAAGAACAACCATTGCCAATTGAGAATTTAACGGAAAATTAGGTGCCTTCTATTTTTAAAGAGAGTTATGAAAGCGGTTTTAATGTAACTAGTTTTATTCCCGTGCAAAATTGCACGGGTTTGTTACTAAATTTGTTATAAAAAACAATTTAACTATAATGTATAATATAAACGGAAAAATTATATAAGCATTTACACTAACATAAACGAAAATTTAAATATATCTGGTTATCATTCTAAAACTCATGTACTCTTAGCTTTCTTCCCCTCTCCTTCGTCGTCTAGTCCTTTATGTTGTTTGAGAAATTACTTCTTTAGAATTTAGTTGACTCCCATCATTCTCAACTTTTTTTTTCTATTTACCTAGATCCTTTAATACAAATTTAACCTTATTACTTTAAAACAGTAAATCTCAGTAATTTGGCCGATTACTTCGAAACATTTTATCACAAATTTCACACTAAAATTTGTTACATTACGTCACTTGCGGTGGCCTGAGCATAATTGTGTTCTTGTGATTCTGGGTATGTGTAACAACCCGAAAATTACCAATTTTTTTCTAGTTAAAAATATTTACTAACACTTTTCAGTAGAACTTAAGTTTTTAAAATAGAAATTTTTGTTCCGAGTCTCATTTTGAAATTCCGCGTTCGTATTTGGAATTTTTGAGAGATTTCGTGAAAAGACCGTTTTTAGTCATCTTTGACTTTTCTTGACTTTTTAAGTCGTCTTTGACTTTCCTTGATTTTTTTTAAAAAGTCGTCATCGACTTTTCTTGACTTTTAAGTCGTTATAAACTTTTCTTGACTTTTACGTCATCTTTGACTTTTCTCGACTTTTCAGTCAACTTTGACTTCCGTTGACTTTTTCCCGACTCGTCTCATAAGTTGGAAGACTGAAATTTTATTTAAAAAAATAATATTTTTGATTTATTTTTATTTAGATTTATTAAGATTTATCATAATTTAATATAATTATTTTGAATTTATTCGGAATTTAAAGAATAACTTTTACGGTATTAAACCGAACGTCATTTAACTATTCCCGACTCATCGTAAATCCCGTAACAAACTCGAAACTCGAATTTGACATGAGTCACGCGCCCATGTCATCGTTTTCCACTCACTTGAGATATTTTGATTCTTTCGATTAAACTAATACAAATATCTTAGATGTTTGTTACTTTATCAATCCGTCAACGGAGATTACGCAAATCGAGAAAAATCAGACCCGATATCATCATGTACCACACGACTCTCCTCTCCTTTCCTCTCCTCTAATAGACCTTGATATTTTCATTTCTTTTGATTAATATATCATAATATCTAGATATTATTTCACTTTATCGATCAGTTAACGAAAATTACGCAAAACGCTCGAAATCAGACCGACAATCACAAACCCACACGGCACACTTACCCACTCTTAAGCCTTGATATTTTCATTATTTTTCATTACAATATCATAATATCTTGATATTTAATATAATTAACTTTATCGTTAATTATATTTAATCGATTACCGTAAAATAATTATTAAACGCGAGTCAATTACGTAACAACAATTTCAAAACCCGACATCCCTTTTTGCCTATAATTACACGGCTCCCACACCACTCTCTACTCACTAACAACTTTTCATTTTTCAACAAATCAAATTAAGATCAAAATATCACTTTCTTTAATCGTTCTTCGTGTTCTTCGTCGTTCATCATTTGTTCTTCATCGTTCTTGAGCAAAATACTCATAAAATCTTCATTTCTTAATTAAATCCGTCCTAACTTATAAATCTAGAATCTCCTCTTCGCTCTCCATCTTCTAGTACGGTTTATTTTAAATTCCGTCAAAATCGTTTTCAACATTTAATTATGGAAAAATCAAGTTTAAGTACTAATGATGTTTTCTTGTATTTTCTTATAGGGGAAGATTTTGAAGACGAGTTTGGAGACTCGTATATTATGGGTGAAGATTAGTAGAAGGGTTTCTTAATTATATACTTCTTATTATTTTGGTGCTAAGTGGTTTGCTAGCTAAGGTAACGATTCCGAGTTACTCGAC
>JAIUZE010004932.1:0-29761 GCA_022085475.1 Heliosperma pusillum
TTTTACTAGAAAAATTGGCATTTTTCGAGTTGTTACAGTTAGCGGTATAAGTTTGATAAGATTGAGACTCGACAAACAAACCATGCCAAGTCATGCGATGACTACAATAAATTCATCATATTATCATCCATTCACGAACCAATACATTGACGGTGCCCAATCATGCAATGACCATGAATAATATCATGAAATCACGCATTCAAAGACGACGACACGACGACATCTCTCACGGTCAATGAAACGCACTAGCATCGTGTACATGGCAAGTATGATTATGGGCATCCACGGGAGTAAAACCTTCCCTGAACGCATACACGATTCAATCCATTTCGTATATGTAGACTAATTTCCTCCTGGTAGGAACGATAATAAAACGGCTCCTAATCTAAACCTGGCCAGATTCTCGGAATCACATTTTCCGATTCGACATGCTATAAAGCGTTTCGCATCCAAGACTCGGGCTTATAAAATATATGCCGAGTAACGATAAGGCTCCTAATCTAAACCTGGCCAGATTCTCGAAATCACATTTTCCGATTCGATATGCGATCACGTTTCGCACCCAAGACTCGGTCTTACAAAGAAAACGCCGAGTACCCACATTCTCGTTAGATCAATTCACGAAAGAGGCCAAAAACGAGCTCAAGCCTCATAACATGCGGTACGCTACATGCAAATAACACCACCTCGCAAGTACACAACATTTGACGGCCGGGTCGATCAACGCATAGCGTTCAACTCCCAACAACGTCGTCGTATGCCCACTACACATGCAATTAAGCAGTAGGATACCTCTCTGTTCCGACATTCCAGCCTTACGAACGGGAAGGTAGCCAAGGGAATGAGAGTACAAAGCACAAGACAAAAATAGTGCTCAAACCGTAACATTTGTAAAAACCGACTCAAAGTGGGACATAGCAAAAACCGTCACAAAACATGTGATACAAGCGAATGAAATATCATATATCCAAAACATGAATATTATAAGTCACTACGTAAAATTATACGATAAACAAACGATCGGAATTATTATAAATGAAAACCGTAAACAAAAATCACAAACAACATCAAGCAAGAGCCAGCCGGTCAGGTGGACCGGCTGCCGGTCTACCGGCTAAGGTCAAACCTCATGTGAAAACAAACATGAAACATCAGTGTGTCCCAGCCGGTCAGGTCGACCGGCTGCCGGTCAACCGGCTGGGACCAAAGGGTCATTTGAAAAACAAGGAAGAAAGAGGGGTGTCTCAGCCGGTGGTCTGACCGGCTGCCGGTCGACCGGCTGAGACCAATGCCTTCTTTCAAAATCACGTAAAAGTGTAATAATATACAGCCACTGCCCCAGCCGGTGGTCTGACCCCCAGCCGGTGGTCTGACCGGCTGCCGGTCGACCGGCTGGGGTCCCTAGTACACGAAAATGCCAATTTCAACCAAGATCAACTTTTGATAATTATCGACTAACATTCAATTCATCAATTCTCATATGAAAACTGAACAAATAATATCCATCAACCATAATACAAGTCATAAGTCTACTAACCATAATCTAAATACGGTTTCTATCCTAGAAATCACATAAAACACGTAAATGATATCGAGTAACCCTTCACCGTTACCTTTAAGCGTCTTCACTACTCGTCAAGCTCCTCTTCAATAAGGAAATAGTCTTTGTCGGGATCTTGGAGGTCACCACCTACAAATAGATCATAAAAGATGAATAAAATTCATCTTGAGAAAGACGGAAAATTTGAAAAGCGAGAAAGACGGTAATTTTATTATCAATACGGATAGAGGAAGGTAAGAGGGGAAGAATGAGACGAACTTACGCTAATTCTAGCAAGAAACGAGGAAGATACGATGATTCAAAGATGGATCAAAATTGGAGGTAAGGGTTTCTTAAGGAAGAAGGTAAGGTTTTGGTGTTTGAGTGAATGAAAATAGGTTAAGGGAGTATGAGGGAATATAAAGGAAAAAGTCAAGGAAAGTCAAACTCGCCTTAAGACGGGATTCTCATGGAATCTCGCGGAAATTCCAAATACGAACTCGGAAATTCTAAATTCGACTCGGAACAATAAATTCTAAATTAAAACTTAAATACGCTGAAAAGTATCCGTAAAATATTTTCACTATAAAAATAGGGTACATTTCCGGGTGTTACAAAATCCCTTTGCTAAGGATATTCCAGATTTATTTGAAAATGATACTGGGTTTTGTGAACCTAGCCTTGAAATTAAGTGGGATCAACCACCCATTTTTGATTCCCATTCCTTTGATTCACCCTACCCCCAATTAGAGTCCACTAATGATACTTTGGGTACTAATTGTTTGTTCCATGATCTTAAACATTTCACTCTATCTCTCACTGACGAGTGGAGCAGTTCAGTGGTCATCTATGAAGTTTGCCATGCGCACAATGATAAGATATATCAATTCTTACCTTCAATATTTCATGCCTATATCTTGTCAATTGCTTACATATGTTTTTGTATAGCTCATGCGCAGGTATATGATCGACTTCTAAGGGCATTGACATGCTTTTTAAGGCACAAAGAATGATATTCATTAATAAAGACTCTAGCAAGACATTTAAATAAAGTTTCGCGGGAGGCAACCCGTGTTTTATTATATTTTTATTATGAAATAAATTATTTTTGTTGGAAAATTTAATAATGTTAATTTTTAAATAATTCATTTGGTTTTGGTTCTAATAGCTTTGACAATAAGACAATAATTTTATCTAGTATTGTAGTAGCTTGTTCATCACAGGTACTTTGGTGCTTGGGTTGTACTTTGCCCCCGTTTTCAAGCTAGCTTGGGGGAGCTGCTGCACGGTTGTATGTTTTCTTTTCTTTCTTTACCATTTTGTTGAGTCGTCCCCCATTCCTTTGTTGGTTATGTTGTCCTTCTTTGTGTTTTCTGCGCTTAAACCCGTTTCGCACATTGAGGACAATGTGTTATTCTAGCTTGGGGGAGGGATTTAGTTTGTGTCGTTGTTTATTTAGTCTAGTTGTTTATTGAATTTGAAAAATTTGAAAAATCCAAAAAAATCAAAAAATTAAAATTTTTTTAATAAAAGTTGTGTGTTTTGTCCACCCAATTGTGTTGTGCATAATGTCATTCCTCAATGCATTTCCCTTATTGTAGCTTTTTAGCCAATGTTTCACGCTTTTGACGGGATTTTGCATACATGGGGATGTCTTATACACAGTGGGTGAGGGATTGATTTTAGACTTATTAGGCTTGATCTTGACTTTGGCAAACTACATATACGGTAAGGTAGAGCCTCCAGTGATCGGTACATCTATACCCGATCCCAATTAGGTGTGTGTCGTTTCTCCTTATGATTTGCGTCACATCAAAAACGCACAAGTATGGTTTTCATTCCATTTCTAGTGAGCATTACATTCATGATTTAAAAAGCATTTGAAGCCATTCACTTTGAATCCATTGCCTAAATTTAGCCCCTTTTTACATTGTTTCACATTTCATTAGCGACATGTAAAAATATTGCCTACCTTGTTAAGTTAGTAGCTATACCGTTTGTGTCTGGGTGCTCATTTGGGATATTGTTCAAGTTATGTCAAAGTGATCTTGATTGGACGGAAATACTGATTGTCGTGCCGAAGAAAAAAAAAAAAAGAGTTCAAAGAAAAAAAAACATAATGAAAAGAAAGAAAGAAGCATGTATTGAAAAAAAATGGTTTATGAAAAGAAGAAGAAGTTGTGAGTGTTATTTCCATGATCCGAAATTCAAAAAGTTAGGAAATTCACTCTTGTGTTACCATGAGTATAAGCCAATTTGCTATTTTTGGCTTAGTTTTATTTTCTTGGAAATGGTTCCGAGTTTTGATTGAGCATCCTTGCATAATTGGTATGTTGCTAGCTTGAACTTAGCTCCACATTACCATAATTCATTTGTCCACTTTGTTACCCATCTCCCATAGCCTTCTTCTTGCTTTTGGCTTCTTTCTATGCTTTTCATGATTGTTTTGACTTGTAATTTTGGAATGTTTACCATATTAGATTGCGGGCGCATTCTCATGAGTCGTAGATAGGAGAGTGCCACTCAAATATAAAATAATATTTCCTTGATTTATATAAAAAATTGAGTGTTGAGTGCACCGTGAGAGTCCATTGTCAAACGATCATGCAAGAGCCGAAAAGTCTATTTGATGTTCCTTATGCTGCGCCGTTATGTAAATCACAACCATGTTTTGCATTTTCCCTATGCCCACGTTGTTTCAGGATGTATTTCATTCTGCTCTATAAGCTACTTGATGGGATTTGCATTTGGTTGGATTGATTGTTGCTCGTCGCCCTTGTCCTTGTCATGTTTGTTATTGTATGCTTGCTTGAGGACAAGCAAGGGTTTAGCTTGGGGGAGTTTGATAAGTGAATATTTGTATTATTTTATGCCCTCATTTTAGCTCGATTTGATATGGTTTATCCACTTTAAGAAGTGATTTTATGAGCTAATCTCTCCTTTGCAGTATTTCTCGTGCTTTAATGTCATTTGTAGGAATTGAGTCGTTTCTACTTCAAATCCCGTCATTTGAAGGAAATATGAGCAAGGAAAAGCTAAGAAGGACGATTACGTGAGGTTAAGATGGCATGCTATAAAGATCTAGAGGTTTCGAGTCAAAGGGAACAAGTTTCAAGTCATTCCGAGCTCATATGCACAAGTTGCGACGGTTTTGCTATTCGTCGACGAAAGTCGTCTCAAACCTCATGCTCCGACCCTTAACCCTTGGGGATGGACATGATCAGGCCCAAATAGGTGAGGAAATGAGGCCTAAGAGGTGTTAGTTACGTCCCCGTTCGAATCTAAACTCAATGGAGTCAAGGTAGATCAAGTCACGTACCAAGGGAAGATCAAACGAAAGTCAAAGTTCTGAACAGACAACATCCCCGATCGGGGGTCCACAAATCCGATCGGGTTTATTGTATTCTACGCATCTTCTCTTCATCTACCTCTCTTTAATTCAAGGCTTAATGGCTTGTTTAATGGGCATGAATCCGGACACATTTGAGCAGCCTCTCAACCCTATAAATAGCCTAGCATCACACACAACAAAACATGTACAAAACAAATACTTCTCTCTTTAGTTTAGTTTTCTTCTTTCTCTCATATTTCTTAGTTTTAGTTTAGTTTTAGTTTTCTCTAGTTTAGTTTAGTCTAGTTCTAAGTTTTCTTCAATTGTAGTTGTTCTACTTGTAATTGGAATTCTAGTTTCCGGGTTTGCATTTTCCTATTCAAGTTCCTATTCCATTTCAATCTTTGCTCATCCTTTCCGGTAATCCTTATTCTTGCTTTTACATTTCCTTTATCATGTTTACCATTCTTAGTTTTATAATCTTAGTTTCCCTTTCATTGTTAATCATGCATAAGTAATCTTTGTTCTAGGGGAAGGATTAACATGTCTAATTAATCTATAAGTATAAATTGATTCCGGGTAGGATAGTTTTAGTTGTCTCTATTTCTTGTTTGATTCTCATGATAGACTTTGTTTATTAGCCATAATCAATTGTTTATACTTGTGAATTTCCGTCTCAAGGGCGAGAGTCGAGATGAAAATTAAAGGACTGGCAAGAATAGTTTAGTTACCTAACCAGGTTGAGAGGACGTTAGGACCCATCAAAAAGTCGGTACGAATCCGAGAGGAATATACCATTTAAAGACTTGGACAACTATGATTTTTCTAAACCCATAATCAACTTTGCTTTTAAATTGATTAACATGTGAACCCCGATCCCTAGATCCTTTTCTTTATTGTATTGTTATCATTTTTATTATAGCATTTAGTAATTAGTGACAAACATTTGCCAATCGTACAAGATAGAACTCTAACCATAGCTATTCAGAAGTATCTCCCGTCTCCCCGAGATCGACCCCTTACTTCCCTAATTACATTAATTTGTTGTTAGCCTAGTCTGGGTAATTTATCTTTGATTAGAGTACGCGACAACCCTGTCAGTTTTGCACATGAAAATTGGGATCCTCCAAAGGACTTACTCCAATTTTTTTCCTCTCCACAAGGCTAATGAAAGCCGGTTTGATCTCGAATTCTGGGGCGGTAATTTGAGTGGTGGTAATACCGGCCGGAAGCATAGCCGCGGTGGAATTGGAATGATCGGAAAGTTTCATCATCTTCTTAGTTGGTGAGGGTGGTGGTGATGATGATGAACTAGAAACCTCCTCCTTTTCAAGATTTTCCATATCATCTAAGTAAGACTTTCTGGCACTTTCAACTTGCACGGGAGAAGCGGCTTCTTTTACTTCTTTCCAAAAGCGTCGTCTTCTACGAAAGGTTTACACGGGCTCGGAATCCGGTGAAAGTAATTCTTCCTCATGAGAAGACATGGGCATAACGCAACAATCTTCAAGGAAATTGTAAGTACGGTCTCAAGGAACAAGTGTTCCTAAAGACAAGAGAAAAAAATGATAGAAGTCTACAAATCAAAAACGAAATAAAATCGTACACCCCGGCAGCGGCGCCAAAATTTGATAGGCTATGTCGCACACCTTATCAAAGATAAATTTCCCTAGACACAAATTAATGTAGTACGAGGGGTCGAACACAAGGAGACGGGAATTGCGCTAGGAAATGTTATGAATAGACTACTATCAAGGTCGGTTTAATGGTTGGTTTGGTTTTGATGTTAACCTAAAAATGATGTAAATTAAATAATATGATTAAAAGAGTCTAGGAAAGTTAGGTCACCATGTAATTACTTTATACTCATGTTAAACTAGGAATAAATAATAATGTAACTTGGAACTTTGAACAAGAATACTAAAACCAAAAGATTAAAGAAAGATTGTATTGAATTGTAACCAAATGCTTGAACAAAGTAATAACCAAATGTTTAACAATATTGAAACTAAATATGAAACTAAGAGAAATTTGTGTGCTTAAGCTAAGGAAATTGTATGGGAGAAATATGTGTAAAGATAGTGTAAAAGATGTTCCTAAGTGTCGAAGTCTCTCTCCTTTATATAGGGAGAGGACTTGAAACGTAAGCCGCTTACAGCACCCCAACCCCGATCGGGGAATGGAAACCCGATCGGGGTTTCACTAATCCGGGAACATTTGCTTAATTACTCAATTAAATGCTCGAGGAATCCTATGATATGCCTTTAAGCTCCTTAATTCTCCGGTTAATTGCATAGTTTGGCATCCCATGAGCATCCAAATAGCATCCCTATGTTAAGTTGTGTGGACTCCTTAAATTGGGCTTCATTTTGGTTTCTCATTTGCACATCAATCCATTTCACAAATATTCATGCTTGGCTTGTCATTTTCCTTACTCTTTAATGGTCCATCTTGCTTCCATTTTAGCTTAGTGAACTTTGATGCTTGCTAATGTGCTAGGAAAAAGCCTCTAAATGCTTAGATTCCTACAAAATGTAAGAAACACGAGCAATGCACCTCGAACACGTAATTAGCTCACAAATATACTAATTAAAGTATAATAATCATGTAAAATTGAGCTAAATTGGGGAGTAAAATCATATAAAAACTAGACATATCAACCTTATTTGTAATTATTGTGGTCAGACGGGTCATCTCATTGAAAACTGTGTTAAACACACGAAAGACCTAAATAAAAACATGAACTTTGTCAGAGCCTTTAACATATAAGAGGAAGAGGACGTGCGTCCTAATCCTGAACCCCTCGTAGAAGAACTCAGAAATAATGAACATCGTTGGTTCTATGATATGAGTTTTGCTTATAAGAAGAAACCTAACTTGCCTGATGAAAGGCAACAACCCAAGAAGCAACAATCTCAGGAACCTAGACGACACCAAAAGACCAAGACACCTCCTAGTAGAACAAACCCTAAAAGAAAAACCATAAGACACGTTTGGGTTAGAAAAGACATGATATTTAGGGTAACTAACACTAAAGGACCCAACCTTGCTTGGGTACCTAAAACATGTATTTAAATTGTCTTGCAGGTGGTGGTGAAATAAAATAACTTGTGGTGCCTTGATAGTGGTTGCTCAAGGCACATGTCCGGAAACAAGAATCTATTTCTTTCACTTGAACCTTTTGATGGAGGTAAGGTCACTTTCGGAGACAATAAGAAAGGAAAATTCACCGGTGTTGTCAAATTGGTATATCTTCCTCTCATTCAATTAGTGATGTGTATTTAGTTTATGGTCTCAAGCATAACTTACTTAGTATATCTCAATTATGTGACAAAGGTAACAAGGTTGTTTTTCATTCGGATATTTGCCGCATCATAATTGAAGGTACTAGTAAGGTTATACTTGAAGGACATCATAAACGAAATGTCTATAAGATTGATTTGAATGATGTTTCTACTAACTCTTTTACATGCATGAAAGTAACGTTAGATGATCCTAGTTTATGGCACAAAAGATTTGGTCACATTAGCTTCCTTATCTTGGATAAGCTCAAAAGATGGGACTTGGTTGAAGGCTTGCCTAAAATCAAGTTTGATCTAGATAAGATGTGTGATACTTGTGCCAGCTGCAAGCATGTGAGGTCATATTTCAAACCTAAAAGAGTACTAAGCACGAATCATGCCTTAGAACTTGTGCATATGGATCTTTGTGGGCCAATGAAGGTAAGGAGTAGAGGAGGATCCAGGTATGTCTTTGTTTTAGTTGATGACTACTCAAGGTATGTTTGGCCTATATTCTTGCACTCTAAAGATGAGACTTTCGACGAGTTCGATTGTCTTATGAAACTCGTTCAAAACAAATATAAGTCTAATCTTGTTTCAATTCCTACGGATCATGGCACCGAATTTGATAATCAAGCTTTTATAGAATATTGCAGGGTTAATGGTGTGGGACACAACTTTTCTGCACCACGAACCCCACAACAAAATGGTGTCATTGAACGTATGAATAGAACCCTAGAGGATATGGCTCGAACAATGCTCTTGTGTAGTGGTCTTCCTCGCAACTTTTGGGCTGAAGTCATTAGCACTTCTTGCTACATTCATAACCGTGCGATGATCAGACCCATTTTAAAGAAAACCCCTTATTAACTCCTTAGAGGTAAAAAACCTAATATATCCGATCCCACATATGGTGCTTTGGGAGTAAATGCTTTGTTCATTATAACAAGGGTTTTTTGTCAGAAACTACCTTTTATTTAGGGTCATTTGTGAGCAACTACCTTTCATTTTTTTTTTGGCTTTCAACTACCTTTCATTTCTTCTTTTTGCAAAAAACTACCAAAAATCCACCTCCGGCGAAAAAAAGTCAGCTTTCCGGCATTGACTTGCTATTTTCTCCATTTTTCACACAACAAAGTCTGAAAAAATTAATCTCCATACCCAACACCTTATCAAAGTCTATTCTAAGCAATATCAACGCATCAACCATCTCAATCTCCCTCTCCATTTCCGTTGTTACCTTTACTACCACCTTCACCTCCGTCCTTACATTTCGACAAACTTATCGACTATTCATGATTCATCTAACTTAATGTTTATCTCATTCATATTAAAGTCTATCTTTCTCTTTTTCTATGTGTGAATCCTTGATTATTTTCAAATAGTTAACACTAGGAGTTTATTTTGCCCATAATAGATGGTTGTTGATGAAAAAGAATTTATTATGTTAAGCTAAATGTCGATGGTGATTTTTTTTTTGTGAATTAAAGCTTTGATTCGGCTAAGAGATAGACAAATTAAAGTGATTAATGTTGGTTCAATTAATCTTTTCCGTCTATTATAGGGATTATGAAGTAAAAAGTTGGATTCAATATGAAAATGATAAGTCAACGCCGGAAAGCTGACTTTTTTTCGCCGGATGTGCATTTTTGGTAGTTTTTTGCAAAAAGAAGAAATGAAAGGTAGTTGAAAGCCAAAAAAAAAATGAAAGGTAGTTGCTCACAAATGACCCTAAATAAAAGGTAGTTTCTGACAAAAAACCCTTATAACAATGGCAAAAATAGGTTAGGTAAATTTGACCCTATGAATGATGAGGTAATTTTTATTGGATATTCTGATCATAGCAAGGCATATAAAGTCTTTAATAAACAAACTTTATGCATTGAAGAAAGTGCACATGTTATTTTTGATGAGAATGATTCGTTTGATAAGCCTATACAAGATAATGAGGAAGATGAAAATGAACCTGATTTTCAACTATCTAAGAATGATCCTCCAGAATTGGTTGAGGAAGAAAAGGAAATTGAAGGAACAACCGATGAGATTAAGTTAGCTTCAAATGATAAAGGAAAGAGAGCTGAGTTTATGGTTGATGATACTATAACTTCCTCTCAAAAAAAGGAAATGAATACTAAGGTTATGACTGATGATGCTATAACCTTAAATTCATACCAAGGTAGTGGATCTAGGGTTATACCTAATTCATCTACAACCCTAAGATCCTATTTAGGGGGAACTATCCTTAATTTTGAGCCCCTTGAAGCCTCCACCTCAAACTCAAATGAAGAAGTGCCTGAGACATCCAAGAAATGGAAATATAAGGACTCTCATCCAATGGACTCGATCATTGGTAATCTAAGAAAAGTTGTTCAAACACGAAGATCTCTGAATAACTTTTGCTCCTTTTATTCTTTCCTCTCTACCATTGAACCCAAGAATATCAAGGAAGCCCTCATTGAACCAGACTGGATCGTTGATATGCAAGAGGCATTACAACAATTCGAAAGGAACAAATTTTGACACTTGGTTCCTAGACCAAAGGAACGATCAGTCATTGGTAAAAGATGGGTGTTCAGAAACAAGCTATATGACACGGGAGTTATTGTGCAAAACAAAGCAAGACTGGTTGTTCAAGGATACAATCAACAAGAAGGGATTGACTACGATGAAACATTCGCTCTCGTAGCTCGACTTGAGGCTATTAGACTTTTAATAGCATTTGCAGCTCACAAAGGACTTAAATTATTTCAAATGGACGTTAAGACCGCGTTCCGTAATGGATATTTGGAAGAAGAACTCTTTGTTGAGCAACCCCCCAGATTTTTGGATAGCAAGTTTCAAAACCATGTTTTTAAACTAGACAAAGCTTTATATGGTTTGAAACAAGCACCAATGGCTTGGTACGATGGATTGTCAAAAAATTTACTTCAAAGCGATTTTAAAAGAGGATCCGTCGATAAAACCATATTCTTGAAATCTGAGGGGTAAGATATATTAGTTGTACAAATTTACGTAGATGATATTATTTTCGGTTCAACTAAAAAAACTCTGTGATTACTTTTCAGAGTTAATGACCTCAGAATTTGAGATGAGCATGATGGGAGAACTGAAGTTCTTCCTTGGACTACAAATCCAACAAACAAAACAAGGTATAATGATACACCAACAAAATTACATCAAAGAGCTAATCAGAAAGTTTGGAATGATAATTCTCATCCTATGGCCACACTTATGGTCACGGATAAGAAACTAACTAAAGATGAAGATGGTAAGTCTGTCGATGAGATGACTTATCGAGGTATGATTAGCTCACTTCTCTATTTAACTGCAAGTAGACCAGATATTATGTTTAGTGCGTGTGTGTGTGTGAAGAATCACATGTGGTTGCAGTTAAGAGAATTTTGAGGTATTTAATTGGTACATCTAAGTTATATCTATGGTACCCTCTAGAATGTAATTTCGATCTCATAGGGTATTCAGATGCAGATTATGCAGGTTGTTCACTTGATAGAAAAAGTACATCCGGCATAGCAACATTTGTTGGACCATTCATTATCTCATGGGGGTCTAAGAAACAAAATTCAGCTGCGTTATCTACTGCAGAAGCTGAGTATATTGTTGCAGCCTTGATATGTTCTCAATTACTTTGGCTTAAGCAACAATTATCTGATTATGGTGTGGATGTTGGGTGTATACCAATTTTATGTGACACCACGAGTGATATAATTATTTCGAAAAATCCCACGCAACACTCGCGTACAAAACACATAGAAATTAGACACCACTTTCTAAGAGATCAAGTAGAAAAGGAGGACATACGACTTGAATTTTGTAGTACGGAAAAACAATGGGCTGACATTCTAACTAAAGCATTAGCAGCTAGAGAACGTTTTGAGACTTTGCGGTTGAAAATGGGTTTAATCGGTGGTAATGAAAATTCATCATAAATGTTTATTGCTCATGTGACTGACTAGTTTTTGACGAGATTGTATGACTGTGTCCGTATATTCCGCTGCTACATATAATCTATGAAAAAGTGTGTATTACATTGTGAGATTGATTGATATGTTAATTGCTTTGCATAAATTGATTACATTATTTTGTCATAACCATTTATTTACCCACACTTTTACCATACTCACAATATTATTCCTATTTCACCATTCCTATTCTAATTAAAACCCAATCACCATCAAAAACAAACCCAATTCATGCGTTATTCACCGTGTTTTACCACAAAACTGTCAAGAAAACATCATGTCAATCTTCTGTTCCGCCATCCACAGAGACAGTTAAAAGAGGTTTTGGGAAAGAGAAGATACACAAAGGTGTTGTTGGTGCTGAAAGATACGGTCTCTAACTCGTATGTAGACCGAATCTAATTTTTACGGAGGAAAATAATTTGATAAGTGTTGAAGTGTTTCAGGTGATTTTGAATCAAAGAAGGTCAAATGGATACACCGTGTTGATGCTAAGCTAGTATAAAAAAAATGTGTTGAATCCTAGCCTGAACAAAAAAAAAAAGGGAAGAAAATGTTGTGGAGGATTCGACTTTAAATATATCGTTGTGGTTATGGAATGCTTTCATGATGGAACAACATTCAGTCTTGGTGTTAAGAAGATGTTAATGAATGAATTTATGTTTCATCAGAAATATTTGGGTCAGATTTCTGGTTATGATTGAGGACTTGAGTGCGGATGGTGGACTGATAGACCTAATGAATGCCTTTAGCCTACTCAAAATCACATCTCAGCTTGATAAATACTTTGCTTATAATCTCCCAACATCTTAAGCCATATTATTCCTTACTTTGGTTATGAATTGATTATGTTGTTAGTTTTTGCTTAGTAGTTACCATAGACGATGTCATGGTTTCTATTTTGGGAACTTAATTTCATTATGTGATGTGTGCTTTTGACTTGGTTATATTTTTATCTTTGGTTTATATTACTCTAGTCATTTCATTTTTCTTCTCGTCTTTTCGATGATATCAAGAGGGGGAAGAAATGACCTTAATTTGAATCGATTGTCTAACCTTGCTCCTTGTCAAGACCTTTAGTCTCTAAAGGTCCTTAGATGCTTATACTTTAGCTTTAGATGTTTTGATCTTGCGTTCTACCCACTATAATTTTTATAGTATTATGTTGAGGGTGAACTTGCCTTAGTCACAAATCATTAAGAGGCTTGTCATCATCAAAAAGGGAGAATTTGTTGAACCATAGTTATATGATTATGTTTTGATAATGACAAGTATGTTTTTATAAGATATATGCTTGTGCTTGTAATCGTTTGTTTAGTCTTGGTTAGATTAAGCATGGTTTGGTACCTGAAGTTATAGCTAGTGTAGCTATAACCTTGATTATTTGTGAAGCAATGGTGAAGCAAAGGTGACGCAAAGTTATAGGTCATTGTACTATAACTTTGGAACTGATGAAGTAAAGTTATACGTGTTTCTACTATAACTTTGGTGATTATCAAGCTCAAGATCAAAAACGAAGTCTTAAAGAAGCGTGTGGAGCTCAAGATGAAGAGCTCGTGATTTAAATGAAGTGATGATCAACATACTGAAGATTTTTAGGAAGATTTTGTAGTATAGGTCGTCGTCCAATAAACGGTAATTCCAATAGTAATTTGGGAAGTAGAGTTATAGTTGTTTTAACTATAACCTTACTTACCAAGCTCAAAGTTATAGATGATCTTACTATAACTTTGGAGCTCCGAATATAGCGCGGATGTTTTAATTTTTTAAAACGGGTTTTGAACATGGTTTTAAATAATCTTTTTAACAAAAAGTATTTATAGTGGATTAAGGTTTAAATTTATTTAGTTTGAATATTATTATGATTTCTCTATTGATTAGTAAAACAACTTATGAGTTGTCATGCTATCTAGGGTTTTCATATATGTTCAAGACTAAACCCTAATTTAATTTACTAAAGCCCAATAATGGACTAGGGTTTCACGTGGTCAAGGCCTATGAGCCGTCGGCACATGTGATTAGCCATAGGTCCAATTAGGGTTTAAGTAAGTTGTAAACCTAAATATCTTTCTTGTTTCACAATGGAGGCACATGGTTTACTAGGATTTTAAATTTAACCTAATCATCCAAGGGAGGTCACGGCTAGAAAGTTAGGGTTTTGATTAAAACATAGTTTGCCTCTCTACTATAAATACCAATGCATTTAAAACTAAGCTTTTCATACTAGAATTCTTCTTTTGCAAACGTGCTTTATTTTCAAGTAAAATATTTATTTTGCAAAAATCCTTCATTTCAAAAAGCTGCCTATACACGTGATTATTATTGACAAATACGTTATTGGATAATAGTACTAGATTTTTTTCTTATACGTTCAATTGTGTGAACACCAAGAACAAACAAAAATATTTTCTTATTAACGTAAGTTAGAATCGAGTATTTAGCGATACTCAACTTTGAAGTGAGTATTTAACGGTACTCAAACTGAGTTACAACTAGAGTTAGTTGTACGAGTGGGTTAGTAATTTTGTAATCTGTAGGAAGGTACTAAAATTATTAATCGAGAAATAGTGGACGTAGGTTTCAACATGTGAAACTGAACCACTTCAAAAATCTTTGTGTCTCTTGTTTCTGTGTTTGTTTTACGTATTTAATTGTTTTCAAACACACGACAAGCAATTAGTTAGGTCGAGTTTAATCAATAAATTCGAACTACTCATTGCTCATTCACGCTCATACGGACAAACGAAAAAAGTAGGCATAATTTATCTGTACTCAATTCACCCCCCCCCCCCTCCTCTTGAGTATTTGGGATCGATAGACTCTTCAAAGGCATACTTTATTTATACTCATTCACACTCACAATTCCCCCCACCCCCCCCCCCCCCCCCCCCCTTGAGTACTTGCGACCAATAGACTCTTCAATAATCGTCGTACAAATAACTGTTGGAAATAAATTATTGAACAACTAACAAATCGTATAAGCTTAGTTTGTGAGATACCGTGGCAGTCTCACAATAAATTCGTTATGAGACAACTTTACAGTTAAAGTAACAATGTTGCCACAATTAAAAAACATGTAAAAGTTACGATATAAAAATTTAAGAGTTACTTTGTGTCACGGTCAACAAAAAAGAGTCACAAAAAAACACATTAGATGAGTACGGAAGAGGGATATCTCAAGAATTTAGTGTGAAACCGTAGTTTTGAACAAATTCATATAAATAAAATCTGATAATCAGTAAGCTGGTAGTCTTGCCGTTGTTTTTACTTCTTGAAATAATATTGTCTCATTTTCTAATTTTATTTATGAAAACTATGACGATAATAACTCTACATTCTGACGTATAGGAGTTTAAATGTCTAAGGGGCTAAATCTCAACAGACACCTATATGGAAAAAACTTTCAAAATAATATAAAATTAAAAAATTGAACTATTTATATAATCAATATTTAATCATATTCTTATTGTAACATGATGTTCTCACACAAAGGTGTGAAGAGTTGCTATGAATCAATTCGCGTATGTTATTTATCATTATTAACAATATGATTAAATCGGGGATCTTTTAGGTTGTTTATTTACTCTAATTAAAACACACGAATTGTGAGTTATACAACGCGTAAGTTGATTGGTTACCATAATTCATACAGTATACTATTGGTACTTACCTTAGAAGATGCGTGTATTCGAGATAAGAGATGACAATTTGGTTATTAAGAGTATATATGGATTTATATATTGGTCAGTGGGCTAAAGTGGGTTCAAATATTCCGATATTTTGTGTGTGTAAGGCATGATGAAGCGAAATCTTATCATTAATTGCATAGTTTAGTTTTTCTGAATATGGGATTAAGTTATTAACATATATTTATTTCATGCTTCCAAGTTGGGATTAATAGTTTGTGGTTGAAACTCTATATAAGCGTTTATGTATATTCATTTGACTTATGTTTACATGTATTTCGGAAATTATTTTAAATAACTTTGAAATATATATTTTTAAAAGTATTTAAATATATGCCCATGCAACTTTGCATAGGTTTATGCTAGTAGTCATATGGTACACCCGATTTATCTAAATAAATTAGTAATGTTTTATATATCTCTGAAGATTGTATTTAAACATTTAATAAACCTTCTAAATGTGGTATAAACTTAGGATTTGAGAATTAAATTACACATTAATCAATGCTATTAATACAAATATTAAAAAATTATTTTCTTTTATAGCTCCTTGAATAGCGCCCTTAGGTTTGCACTTTGCATATATCATTTCCCAAATAAATTTCAATATTATACTTCTATTGTTGTGCAAAGTATCTCAGAAATAAAAATCTCACATAATTATTATAGAAAAAGTGAATAAAGAAATTCTTAAATACAAAGTAAATTAAAGTAGCTTACATACCACGTGATTTAATTCCTTAATACTCACGTATTTGATTTTATACTAGCTAGCCTGTACGACTGTAATCTCCTTCAAAAAATTTATTACTCCGTACAATTTGCAGTTAATCACATACTTCCTAGAAAAGAAAAACAATTAGTTTACCACCGGAATAAATGATGGGATTGCTATATAAATGATGATAATCTTCAACAGAGGCAGGTGTGATAAACATCGACGATAGGAGGTTTAGGCGAAAACCAGAAGGCTAAATGCAATAAAACTAGCATTATTACCACCGGAATAAATAGTAGCAACGCAGGCGGTGGCGGCAATGTCGGTGGTAGTATTTGCGGCAACACTAGCAACAACACCGTGAATAATAGCATAGCCGATATTGACCCGTAACCATTTTTAACAATCTTATTGTTGAAAATCATCTTTATGCGTTCTACGAGCCCGACCACTTCTGTTAGTCACTCCAAAAATGTAGCAGTGTTAAAATTCACGCGTTTGAACTTTATCGTCTTTATGTGTTCTACAACCCCAGGTACTACTCAGCTCGAATATGAACTAAACCAAAATGTGGTAGACAAATGGAAGTGAGGAGTGTAAAACAACTACTCAATATACGTAAGGTATTTATATATGTATGGAAGAGAATTTGATTAAATGAATGGAGTCTTTGAGGGGATTCATTTATAGAAAATGAGATACTATGTATATAATTAGGAGACATTAAGGGGTCCATATAAAATAAAGAATGAGGAAAATATGGGGATATTGTGGTGCAATGTCGTACAACAAGTCAATTTCTTAAAGGGTTTAATTTTTCTTGTTTACATTGTGTCTCATATCTAGTAATATAGGTGTGTCTTGATACAAAGTAAGCTATAGTGCATGTCAGCATGTGTGTATGAAGTTATGGGTTTTGATTGACTCATGCACTCTACGTACATTGGTTCATGGACGGTTGGTTCATCGTACTAAAATATGTAACGTCATTTAGAATCATCATCCGTAGTCCAAATCATGAATATGCTACTTAGCTTACTTTTATTAAATCGGTGATGAAATTATGTCCATGTGGGGTGTAACATAATATAACTTGAATTTGAATCCTAAATTTCTTACCGCTTGTTAACAAAATCTCATTAAATAGTTTTAGATCTAATTATGGTTAGTCATGTAGTCGGTCCTAGCCGGGCTCACCTGGCCATGCCCGGGCCGGGCCCGTGTGGGAGGGCAAGCTTGGTCGGGTCGGACCGGGCTGTTAGGGGAGTGACCCAGACCCGATGCGAGCCAAGCATGTGATGTTTTTTTTCCTTTTTCTTAAACTGGGTGAGCCGGGATGGCAAAAATGAACCCGGGCCCAGCCGGGTGGGGAACGGGCTTGACCGGGTCTTCCACAGGTCGGCACAGGCCGGGTCAAATTAAGGCCCGCTAGGCGGGTCGGGCCAGACTGACCCTCCATTTCCCCATGTATAATTATGGTTAACTAAGAGACAATAATAGTATTTCTAACACCACATTTATTTTTCCATAAAATCGTGTAGCTAAAGAAACCAGGCTTTCCTTCCTTTCAATCAATCGCATTGCACAGTTTTTTATTGTCGACTAATTAATAGGGTTTTTATACTCTTGTAGTATTAATATTTTGTTTTGAACTTTTAATGATGTCAATTTTGCATGTACTTAGTCCACGCAATCAGAGGCGAACTCGGAATTTTATATACGGGTAGTAAAAAATTTATAACATTTCCCCATGGTAAACAAAACACACATGAATACAATTTTTTTTTTTCAATTTGAAAGGAACAATCGTTTTCACACTTTTTGTTTAAAATTGTTTAAACTGTTTAAACAACTCGTATATCGTTGAGTATTACTACTTACTAGTAAAAGTGCCACAACTTATAATTATACCTAAAAAACTAAACGTTAGTCTCAATTATTTGTTTACCTTTGTATAATTTACAAAGGAAAAAAAGTAAATAAATAAATAAAAGGGAGGGAGAAATAAGTAATAATTTGTAAAATAGTGTACTATATAATCAATAGTACTAACTACTAAGTATTTAGTAGTTACCTTTTCATTTTTCATAATAAATTATTGAATGAGTTGGTAAATAAACAAAAACTCAATTTCAAGGAAATCATTAAATATATACCCATGAGCCTTACCCATAAGCCTAAGAGTAGACCTGGCCTAAGGAAATCATTAAACACGGCTTCTTGCGAGGCTTCAACACAAGTGGCCTAAAGGTTGACCTGGCAAAACCAACCCGACACGATTGATCCGACCCAAAAAAGCTGACCGGAGACTCGAAATTGACCCGAACGGTAAACCTCTAATGTAACCCGAAACCTGATTGACCTAACCCGACCCGAACATGATCCGAAGTGTGTTGACCCAAAACTGACCCGATGACCCGAAATGACCCAATCCGACACCACTAACACGAAAAATTACCCAAAATATATAATTCTTATTGAACAAAGAAGACTTGAAATGACTAAATGCACCTTTTTTTTTCTTAATCACTGACCTGAAAATGACCCGGACCGAAATAACCCGACCCGTTAACCCGAAACTGACCCGACCAACTTATCGGAAAACACCTGAAACTACCCGACCCGAACTAACCTGATAATATGATAGACCGAACTAACCCGATAATATGGCATACCCGAACTAACCCTATGCGAATTCACCCGACTCGAACCCGATCTGATTGACCCGTTTGCCAGATCGACCTAAGAGAGAGCAAATAAATCCCATAACTTGACTACTTAAACACATACATCATGGGGCTAATATTACAGGTTTACTTACAGTTATCCTTTATATATTACAGCCATCAGTACGGGATAGCAAAAAAGTCATCTTCTTTATTTTTACGGGTTTGGGGTAGAGGCTACTACCCCTTGTTACCGCTTAGATTCACCCCTACACACAATTGCTAAATTCAAAACAGGCTTTTACTATAACCTGCATATTTTTCCAATATTTCAAATTATACCCTTCTTCTAAAAAAAATAGTAACAAAATAACACCTACAACTACCAACATCACCCAAACCCATCTCTCCCTCTCCATGACCACCACCCCACCCACCACTACCACCACACCATTGCCTTTACTTATCCCAACGTCGTCGAGTCGACAACAATACCGCTCTCCCCATCTCTGGTACACACCAAAATTATGTAAGGGGTGGTAGCTTAGTAACTTTCTCTAATTATAGTATTTCTCCTTCATTTCTTATATAAGTAAATGTCCTAATTTAATGTAATCACCCAAGAATATTGTTCAACAAGTAATATATTGTCATCATCTTCTTTCTCTATCAACTCTAATTCCTTTGCTATTTTCTATTTCCAATAATCCCAAGTGGTATTCTCCACCACAACCACTCCAGATTATAGTGATGATAACCTATTGATTCTGATAATCGAACAGTTTTAACAATCTCCCTCACATCTACCCAGCTTCCCTCGTCGATTTCAATGCGTCAAACCGTGGTTACAAATTCGAGTCGCCTTTGGTGGTCTATGGGCCCAACGATAGTTATCAGTTGTCAGCGCCGTCTATGAACCCGCGTTGTTGTGATCTGTGGTGGTGGGTTGTGGTCCGCGTCATTTTCGGCGTCGAGTACAGGGAAGGATTATCGGGAGTCGAGTGGTAGTGTGCACGTCATAGTGGTCGGCGCGAGGATAGGGTATGGAGGGGTGGTCGATGGCGCGAGGAGGGTTGTGGGGGAAGGATTTTGGTCCAGGATGGGGGAGTCGAGTGAGGATGGTAAGGGATTGATTTTTTGGGTCTTGTGTCTCTCTTAGTGGGGGAGAAATTAGACATGTACACTCGGAATGAGGGGAATAAATGTACGGGATTAAGTAAAATAGGCTGCGGGATTTAACAGCCCATTTATACTATATTTTCATAGTTTTTAATTTTTTTTTTTTGACAAGAGTAAATTGATATAAATTAAAATTAAAAAAGTCTTCTACAGCACAAACCCCGGAGTACAGGGGTCCATTATACTACTAGACAACCAACTAACGTAATTAAAGGTGCCAGACAGTGAAACAAAAACATTAAGACAATTTTTCTTGTAGGGAGGATAATATAAGTCGTCAAAATGGTACAGATCCGGCTCTTTCCTTTTGATCTGCATAGCCACTGCATCTGTCTTGGTGTATCTGCAAATGAACTTAGAGAAACCAACAGAAAGCGAAATTCTTTTCTTCAGTCGAACACTCTCCTGGGTCGTTCGGTTTCGGTGTCGGAAATCATGCACCTTACGTTCAACAACCTTAATCCTGCTCTCCGTAAATGCAACAAACTGAAACTGAAGGGTAGAAACTTTACTGACTTGAGCGGAGCCCGAAGATATTCGCTTCTTTTTATCAATCTGGAAAACCTCGTCCTCGTGAACCTCTTTATCAGTATTGAGGATGACAACATGATGCTGAAACTGTTCCCTAGAAACAGGAGAAGTACTGGGAACTTCTGCTTGCCCTGAAAATTCATTCAGGGGAGTTCCCGTCTGGATGGTTTTAGGAATGAGGGGACGAACCCTCATAAAAGACAAGGATCTAGGATGAAAGAATTCTAAATTTTTCCCTTGAAGTAAATCCTCGTAGCCTTGTGAGGAGAGATTTAATTTCTTGTGAGCTCGTTTTTTGTTTGAAAAGGAAAAACTTGTGGGAGAGGCTGAGGAAGTACCAGAGGTATCACATTTAACATCAGCAGGCACCAAAGGTTCAACTCCACCAAACTCATCAAGATCCATGTTTCTATCTGGACTACTAATTATGGCACTCCCTTCACCTATATCAGACAAAGATGTTATATTTCCCTGTATTTGGTCCATCTCGTCCGAGCTAGTGCCAATTTCATCATCAACATAGCCTATGTTAGTGGCCAACGATGCTGTGGTATTGCAAGAAACTTCCCCAGCATTGGAAGAGATTATACATGTTCCAGTGACATCATGACAAGGCACATGGTTCTTACCCTTCTTGCTGGAGGCCAAAGGGTCGAAAGGATAATTATTGACCCGTTTGCCATTTAGATTGAGGGCAAGGTGGTCAACTAAGGAATGCAGTTCACGGTTGACGTCTTTGTTATTTGGGTCAAGACTCAACGCAAACTCAAAGTCCCTTAAAGCCTCGGGTAAGGAGTTTAAATGCCTGGAAGCTAAGCCCCTACGATAAATGGCTTTGATGTTGCGAGGATCAAAAGTTAAAACAAAATTGCAGTAAATCCAAGCCTTGGAATAGTTGGAAAGCTTTAATTCGCAAAAAGCTAAGTTTAGGATAATGGAAAAAGTAAGAGAGGCCGTCATGGGCTGGTCGGATAAAGGGCGGAGGGCCTAGAATACATAAAAACTTCAGAGCTGATAAGTAGTAAAGGACAGTGGATGAGTGATTACCTTCCTTAAAGAGATTATTACCTCTATCCTTTAAACGATTAACATTGGAAAAACACGGCTCCCCCATTCCCAAGATCAAATTATCAAAAACACAGTCGTCAGTACCATGATCATTTATAACAACAAACTCGCAAATATTTACAATGAGAAACTGATAGTCCATAGAAAATGCTTAAGGAAAAGAAACTTGAGAAAGATAAATTATCACGCAAGAAAAAGCTGGAGACTACTACAACCAATCAATCCACCACTACACCACATCACCGAACCACCTCTGACTGACAGTCGGCCATGGATGAGGAGTAACCACAAAAGAAACGGAAACCTCCAATCAAACCCGTAAAACAACGGACCAAGAAGCAGCACACATAGGCAACCAAGCTAAACAGAACCTCGGGAAAACTAGGACGCCTCAAAACTCAAACCAATTTGATAGATTAAGAATGAAAACAAGACAGCCTAGTAAAACTGATTTGCCCCTATTTGTAACTACCAATGACATTAATCAAACCATCAAAAACTTCATTTATAGTTTTTCAGAAATCTTCATTTATAGATCAGACAATACCATCTTGAAAAATTGATAACACCACTTACAAAAAACCCAGGAGGCGATAAACACAAAGGCTATTCGTAAGGAATAAGACAAACACAAAGGCTATTGATGGCAATCTTAGCCTACTGTCAAACTCTCAAAGAAACCCACCAAGAACTATGCCAAAGGAGCATAGCACGCACTAAAGCGCAATCGAAACACCTGCAGCAAACTAACACCAAAGCAATAGAAAGATTGAAGCAAAAATACCCTTAATCAACCCACGAAATTTGCAGCAAACTTACCCCTAACCTTATAAGATTCGACCAAAGAATCAGAGGTAAATTAAAGAGGAAAAAGACGTACCAATCAAGCGAGGTTGCCGAGATAAAGAGACAATAAATAGAACACGGAGCAAGCAAAAGACGACGAATTCAAAAACAAGCGCAGAAATTGGAGGAACGAAAGTGGCGAATCCTAAACAAACAAATCCATGGGCGAGCCAGAGGAACCGCCAGAGATTAGCCAAAGAAAGGTATTTGGCATCATAGTTTTTAATACTGTTACCATGTTCTAAAGATCCTATATGGGCTAGATTATTCCATCATATTAAGATTTTCCTCCCATATTTCATTTAAGAATTTTTGTTCATTATCCTACATTTCAACCAAGTTTACCTATCTTGCCACTATACTATATTAATTATCTAATACACTCATAACATAATTGTTTTCCTTTCCCACTTGCATTGTATTTCATTACTATTTTAATTCATTTTTTAAACGGAAATTTGTCATGATACCCCTTAACTTTATCATATTTTTCATGGTACCCTACTTTTAGAAATTTGCCCATAATACCTTCTAGGTTTCATTGAACTCACACCCCCTTTTATTGGCTATCCTTATGCCTTGCGTTATAACAGTAGTTGGGCCCCTCCTCCGCAAAATTGGCACAAGGTCAATGTTGATGCGACCTTCTCCCTCTTCTTCTCCATTTGCGGGTATTGGGTGTATTATTAGGGATAATTACGGCTCTTGGGTTCGGGGATGGACTACCAGGTTGAGTGCTCCAAACCCGTTTTTGTGTGAAGTGTTAGCAATTAGAGAAGGGTTTGAAAGTCCATAGACCTTAATTAGACTCTTCTAATTAGTTGCTAAATTACTTGTTAATTTAGTATTTAATGATCTATGTAACATGCATGCAAATATAAAGACATTTATATAAGAGAAGAAATTTCCTCACATTGATATGGAAAATATAAGGGCACAACAAGAACTCCTTCTTGTTGTTCTTGAGCTATAATTATGGATGAACACAAATAATCTCCAAAGTAGAAGATCTCCTCTAAGTTGCACCAAGATTAACCCAAATAATCTACCCTTATTATTAACTAGATAATAAGATAGATATTATTCTACTAATATTATGACTATATTACTACACTAGTAATACTTAGTAAATATTAGTATTTGAGAGTTTATAGTGAGAAGAAGAGTTTTAGAGAGAAGTAAACAAATTGCACAACATGAAGAAAGTATAAAAATGAACACAAATGCTCATTTTAAAGGCCATTTGGCCGGATCATGTAGTCCACATTTGGACTATTATTTTGTTCAATTTGATCACATGCATTAGAGTGGAGTGTTGTAGAAAAGATGATGATTGTTTTATACTTGTTATGTCACTTTCAAATGCTAACTAAAGAGTTACAACAAGAACAACAATCATCACCATTCTAACTACATCATACCCGGCCATGTTGGCCTAGTTGGATCCATTTTGATTTTTGATATTTGTCTCACAAATACTTATTGATCATATGGTTAATTATCTTGTATAATTAAGTGTTAATTTGATCATATAACAATTATATGACTCAATTAAATAAATAATATGTACGTAACATTTTAAGTAATATTTTACCATTATATCAATATATAATGGGTCCCACAATGCTTAGTTAATTTATTTTACAACTCCTTGTAAATATAATTAACTAATTACCTCTATCTCAAAACCTCAACTAATTTAGTAATTTAACGATTAATTACTAAGTTAAATCTTATTTAATCGTATTACAATAAGATATAAATTTATTAGTCAATTATCGCATAATTGAAAAATAAGCTTAATCGAATTTGAGTTCTTAACTCAATTTCTAACAATTAACTCTCGTACATATCGAACATATGTAATGTACTAATTAACTGTATCGTATACAAATAATTAGTTACTATTTGGATTTTATCCTTTAGGTGTGACTGAAAGGGATCAGTTGATCACCGCCGTCAAACGACAATAACGTCAAACTCTAGTTAGCCAACCGTTATTGATTTACGTTAATCAACTGACTAATCATATATAGTCAATAAATATCCCAATTATATTCCTTATAAGATTTCTCATGTGTGCCATATTGTGAGGACACCTACTCCACAATCTCCCACTTGCTGACACAAGTGTGCGTCACCAATTCTCTGTCTCTTATCACATCTCCACTGCAGCAAGGTGTCTTTCCAGTCGCACTTGCGATTGACAATATCTAGAGTGGTTTTTCTTTCTTGATAGGAAGTAACTGTCTGACCGGAAAATTTTCTACCATAGATCTCTTCCTTTTTCCGAGCGTGGCCACGCATTTACCGTAACTACTCCTCGAGTGGCCTAAAGATGTTTTTACCCAACGTGGGTGGACAATTCCTGTTGATCCATCTACTCTGTATGATGCAGATCACCATGATCCAGAAGAAGTCCATCGGCCTCCTTTTACGCACGACCTAGAACATCAACCAAATCCAATCGGAAACTGCACCGACTCAGATAGACGGTCGCCAGTCAAAAGAATCGACTTATAGGAATAAGATAGAAGACCCTGCCACGATCAGGCATCAAATAATTGATTTAAGGGTCTCTACAATGTCACTGTCCGACAGAGTGTCATACAGTCTGTCTATGTAAACGACCCGTCATCTCCATGACCCCATGGTGCTGAACCAACCATCGATCGACTTACAATCTAGTCATTTCGAGACGTCACCTCATTGAGTGACTAGGGACAAAATACTAAGTTCGTCCTATTCACTTGAATAGGGTCCACATCAATTCGGATCATCAACAAATATTAAATTTAGTCCACTAATAAAAGATGTTTTATACTGAACTCGCACAATAATGCTATTATCATATATGAAATAATTAATACACCAGGCAATTATACATATTACATAATCTAAAGGAATTCTGGCACACGTCTCAATCCCATTGTGACGACATGACCATCATGCTTAGCCTTTGATAAAGGCTTGGTTAAAGGATCAGCAATGTTGTCATCTGTCCCAACCTTACAAATGTCAATGTCCTTTCTGTCCACGTAATCTCTAATTACATGATATTTCCTAAGTACATGTCTAGACTTGTTACTAGACTTGGGCTCTTTTGCCTGAAAAATAGCCCCACTGTTATCACAATAAATTGTGATAGGATCTTTGGCAGTAGGGACTACTGTTAGTCCTTCCAAAAATTGCCGAATCCACACATCTTCCTTTGCAGCTTCAGACGCTGCAAGGTACTCTGCTTCTGTTGTAGAATCCGCTGTAACGCTTTGCTTGAAACTCTTCCAGCAAACAGCTCCTCCATTCATCATATAAACGTAGCCGGATTGGGATTTCATATCATCCCTATCTGTTTGGAAACTGGCATCTGTGTAACCCTTTACACGTAACCCAGTCTCGCCTCCAAACACTAAGAACGAATCCTTTGTCCTTCTTAAGTACTTAAGGATGTTCTTTACGGCTATCCAGTGACTCTCACCTGGATTTGCTTGGTAACGACTTGTCATGCTCAAAGCATATGCAACGTCGGGACGAGTGCACATCATAGCATACATGATTGATCCAACAGCTGATGCGTAAGGAATCAATTTCATGCGTTCAATCTCCTCGGGTTTCGTAGGGCACTCTGACTTGCTCAAAGTGATCCCACTTCCCATAGGAATAAAGCCTCTCTTAGAGTCTTTCATGTTGAACCGATCAAGAATCGTATCAATATAAGTTTCTTGACTTAATGCTAGTATCCTTTTAGATCTATCCATATAGATCCGAATACCTAAGATGCGCTGGGCCTCTCCTAAGTCTTTCATTTGGAAATGTATTCCTAGCCACTCTTTTACAGAAGTGAGCATTGGAATATCATTCCCAAAAGTAGTATTCCTCTACCTCCAAGACTATGAAAGTTCTTTAACTCCCCTTCAAACTTCATGTATAAACCATGGTTCCTCTACCCTTCCGAGTGAAACCATTTTGTTTAATTACATGATCGAAACGATGATTCCAACTCTGATGCTTGTTTAGACCATAAAATGGATCTCTTAAGTTTGCATACCTTCTTAGGGTTTGATGGATCCACAAAACCTTCAGGTTGTGTCATGTACACTTCCTCTTCTAGAATCCCATTCAAGAAGGCGTTTTTGACATCCATTTGCCAAATCTCATAATTATGAAATGCGGCAACCGCTAAGATAATCCTTATGAATCGAAGCATGGCGACTGGGGCGAAGGTTTCGTCATAGTGAAGACCATGAACTTGGGTGAAACCTTTTGCCACCAATCTAGCTTTGTAAACATCATTATGTTTATCTATGCCACTTTTGATCTTATAGATCCACTTACACTGAATAGGTCGTACCTCCTTAGGTAAATCAACCAAGTCCCATACTTGATTGTCGTACATAGAATCCATTTCGGATTGCATGGCTCCTAGCCATAGCTTTGAGTCGGGACTAGAAATGGCTGCTTTTTAGGTAGTAGGTTCGTTACTTTCAAAAAGTAACACATTATAGTCATCACCTTCCTCTATAATACCAAGGTATCTATCAGGTGGATGACTAATTCTGCTTGACCTCTTAGGTTCCAAAGGAATAATTACCGTACCAGACGAAGAGGGAACGTTTTCCTCGTCATCCTTTTCGGTTTGTGGCTCTTGGACTTCATCAAGTTCAAATTTTCTCCCACTCTGTCTTTTAGAAATAAAATCATTTTCTAAAAAGACTGCATCACGAGACACAAACACTTTGTCCTCGTGTTTATTGTAGAAGTAATAAGCACTTGATTCCTTTGGATATCCTACAAACCGACATTTGTCAGATTTGGGTTGCGAGTTTTGTCAGACTTATTCTTAACAAAAGCCCTCGCATCCCCAAATTCCCATACACGCAAATACGGAAGGGACTTCCCTGTCCATATCCTCATATGGAGTCTTGTTTTGCCCGTTTTAGTCGGGCTTCATTTAGTGAAAAATGCAGATAAGATAGCAAAACCCTCCCAAAATGAATCAGAAGCTCTGTTAGACTCATTCATAGATCGAACCATATCTAATAAAGTTCGATTTCTCTTTTCGGACACACCATTTAATTGAGGTGTTCCAGGAGGAGTCCATTGTGATACTATACCACAATCTTTTAGGTGTGAATCAATTTCATTGTTCAAGTATTCACCACCACGATCGGATCGTAGGGTTTTAATCTTTTTATTCAATTGGTTTTCTACTTCATTTTGAAATTCTTTGAATTTTTCAAAAGCATCACTTGTATGCCTCATCAAGTAGACATATCCATATCTACTCAAGTCGTCGGTAAAAGTAATGACGTAGTGATAACCACCGGGGCCGTCTAAGCTTGGATAGAGTCATTGACACCGCATACATCCGTATGTCTAAGTCCTATACTTCACTTGCTCGTGTTCCTTTTCCAGTAAAAGGAGCACGAGTCATCTTGCCTCGAAGACAAGATTCGCATACGCCATAAGATTCGTAATCGAATGGTTTGAGTACTTTAGATGAAACAAGTCTCTTTATGCGTCGTTCGTTTATGTGCCCTAAACGACAATGCCAAAGGTATGATTGATTAGGTTCACCTGTTTTGAGCTTCTTCTTTTCTACATGATAGACCTCTTTTGCAATATCTAGAACATAAATACCTCCAATAGAAATGCCCTCGCCATAAACCATTTCATTAAGTGAAAAAGTACAACAGTTGTTCTTAATGCAAAATGAAAATCCTTCCATGTCTAACACGGAAATGGAGATAATGTTCTTGGTAAGAGTTGGAACATAATAGCAATTATTTAAATACAACTCTAAACCATTAGGCAAAAGAAGAACGTAGGTGCCCACGGAAACTGCGGCTACCTTAGCTCCATTTCCCATGCGCAGGTCCACTTCACCCTTGGCTAGTGCTTGCCGCGTCCCTCAGCCCCTGTACATGATTACAAAGGTGAGAACCACAACCGGTATCAAATACCCAAGAAGATGTACTAGCAAAGTTAATATCTATCATATAGAGTGATGAAAGAATTTTACCTGACGTTGTCACACAATCGTCCTTCTTATCTTTCAAGTACTTGGGGCAATTGCGTTTCCAATGCCCTTTGCCATTACAATAATAGCAATCCGCCTCCCCGTGTTTGTTGACTTTGGGCTTGGCCTTATAAAAGACCTTGCCCTTTCCCTTGCCGGATTTCTTGAAAAGAGTCTTACCCTTTCCCTTGTCCTTTTTCACCCCAAGGTTCATGTTCTTCATTTTCATTGAAAGAACGTCCTTGGGTTCACTCCCACTAGCCTCCATGTCCCTCTCCGCTTGGGTCAGGAGTGCATGGAGTTCATGGAAACTCTTGTCCATACCATTCATGTTATAGTTCACCCTAAATTGGGTGAATTTTGGTGTGAGTGAACGAAGGATTTTACCCACCACCAATTGCTTAGGAATTTTGCACCCTAGACGCTCTAAGGTGTCTGCGTGCTCAACCATCTTGAGCACGTGTGGGCCAACGTTTTGGCCCCTTTGAAGCTTAGTGTCAAAGAACTTTGTAGCCGCCTTATATTGGAGAATTTGAGGGGCTTGCGAAAACATTGACGTGATCCTCGTGAATATCGCATATGCATCGAGAGATATCAATTGGAGTTTGAGTTTGGGTGATATTGACCAAATCAAGACATTCTTGACGTCATTTGCAACCTTTAAATAAAGGTCATATTCGGCCCAAACCACCGCAGACGATCTTGGCGCGGGTTCGGTGGAGGGCTCTTCGACCAAGTAACGAAGCACGTTATAGGATAACGCGACGCTCTTGATCGTCGACTCCCATTCAACGAAGTTACTTCCGTCATCTTTTAGGACACATTTGTCCATGACGGATCTCAACCATGAGTCCTTACCCAAGGTTGCATTGTTTGATGATGTTGACATTGTGCGAATATGGTTACTACAACAAAA
>JAIUZE010004933.1:0-31187 GCA_022085475.1 Heliosperma pusillum
TTTTTGAGAGATTTCATGAGAAGACCGTTTTTGGTCATCTTTGACTTTTCTTGACTTTTAAACCGTCTTTGACTTTTTCTTGACTTTTTAAAGTCGTCATTGACTTTTTATTGATTTTTAAGTCGTCAGAAACTTTTCTTGACTTTTAAGTCATTTTTGACTTTTCTCGACTTTTAAGTCGACTTTGACGTTCGTTGACTTTTCCCGACTCGTCTTGCGATTTTGAAGACCGAAATTTTATTTAAAAAAATTATATTTTTGATTTATTTTTATTAAGATTTATTAGGATTTATCATAATTTAATATAATTATTTTGAATGTATTCGGAATTTAAAGAATAACTTTTACGGTTTTTAATCGAACGTCATTTAACTATTCCCGACGCATCGTAATGCGCGCAACAAATCGAAACTCGACTTTGGCATGAGTCACACGTTGATGTCATCGCTTTCCACTCACCATTAGATGTTTTATTTATTTTGATTAAAAAATTATAAGATATCTTTGATATTTTTTGCAACTTTAAATCATCAGTTAACGAAAATTACGCAAATCGAGCAAAAACAGACCCGATATCACCCAACATCACACTGCACTCTTGTCCTCTAATAGCCCTTGATATTTTCATTTCTTTTGAATACAATATCATAATATCTAGATATTTGGTGTAATTAACTTTATCGTTAATTATATTTAATCGTTTACCGTAAAATAATTATTAACCGCGAGTCAATTACGGAACAACAATTTCAAAACTCGACACCTTTATTGGTCTATAAACTCACGGCCAACTCCACTCCACTTTACTCACAAACAACTTTTCATCTTTCAACAAATCAAATAAAGATCAAAACATCACTTTATTTAATCGTTCTTCGTGTTCTTCATCGTTCATCATTTGTTCTTCATCGTTCTTGAGCAAAACCTTCATAAAATCTTCGTGTCTTAATTAAATCCTTCCTACTTTATATTTCTAGACTCTCCTCTTCGCTCTCCATCTTCACGTATGGTTTAATTTCAATTCCGTCAAGATCATTTTCAACACTTTAATTATGAGAAATTTAGTTTTATGTGCTAATAATGTTTTCTTGTCATATTTGTATAGGAGAAGATTTTGAAGACGAGTTTGGAGACTCGTATATTTTGGGTGAAGATTAGGAGAAGGGTTCTTATTATATATATTTCTTATTATTTTGGTGCTAATTGTTTTGGCTAGCTAAGGTAACGATTCCGATTTACTCGACGAATTAATGTCACATAGCTTTTAGTTTTTGTTCATATCATGGTTATTTATGATTTTAGTTAGTAACATAGTCTTTAGTTTTGTTCCTTTTGATTTTGGTTCATCTTTATTTTTGGTTCATGTTTTTATGAAGTATGGATTTTTAGTTAATAATATGTTAAGTAGTGGTTATTATGTTGTTTTATGATTCTTGATGATTTTTATGTTTTATGGAATTTTTATGTTGTTTTATGATTTTTGATAATTTTTAAGTTGTAGGAAATTTTTATGATGATTTATTGTTCTTGATAATTTTTAAGTTGTAGGAAATTTTTATGATGATTTATTGTTCTTGATAATTTTTAAGTTGTAGGAAATTTTTATGATGATTTATTGTTCTTGATAATTTTTAAGTTGTAGGAAATTTTTATGATGATTGTTCTTGATAATTTTTCAGTTGTAGGAAATTTTTATGATGATTTATTGTTCTTGATAATTTTTAAGTTGTAGGAAATTTTTATGATGATTTATTGTTCTTGATAATTTTTAAGTTGTAGGAAATTTTTATGATGATTTATTGTTCTTGATAATTTTTAAGTTGTAGGAATTTTTTATGATGATTTATTATTCTTGAAGAATTTTAATGATTTTTACTAAGTTATGATTTTTATGTTGTTTATGAAATTTTAACAAGTTTAGTGTTCTTGAAGAATTTTAATGATTTTTACTAAGTTATGATTTTTATGTTGTTTTAGTGTTCTTGACAAATTTTGATGATTTTTGATAATAATGATTTTTGTAAGGATAGTTGTTAAAATGGGTGTTGATTAATTAAAACATGTTAGAAACAATTTGGTGTTGATTAGTAGTGGTGGCCGGAACTGGTGGTGCTGAACCGGACCAAACCAGCCGGTCCAGGCCGGTCCAGACCGGTCTGGGTTGGTCCATGGTGGGTCCGGGTTTTGGTCTTTGGGTTGTGTCGATGTTTGATTGATTGATTGTTGTTTGACGGGTTTTTAAATATGTTAAAGCATGCGGGAATTTTTAGGAAACGGTTTTAATGAAAATTGTGAAATCAGCCCATTCTCAGCCAAAACAGCCGTGGGGCCCAAATCAGGCCCATGTGGGTCCGGCCCAACTCAGCCCGTGGGTCCCACCTTGGGACTCGTGACGGTTTTTGAGTTATCGTCATTTTTATCGTGTTTTGTAATATTTAGCAATTGGGAAATGTTAATAAGTAAAATATTTAATTAAAAAGGTTTTTCATAAAATTATTATTTCTCACATGTTAGAAATTATAAGACGAGATCGTAATTTAATTTGATAGCCTTTAAGTCAAGCGGGGTTACGTAAGATTTCTTTATTCACATGTTAGAAGTTTTAATAAAATAACATGTATTGAATATGTTGATTTTATGTTTATGTCTATGTGATAAAGACTCTGTTTCTAGCCGGTTTGATCCAACGGGTTTGGTCAAACTAAGATCTAGTCAGCCCCGATTTGACTGATGACCCGTCGCGGGACTCGGGTCGGGGATTTGTCTTCAAGTAAAGTTGTATTTAATTACTGAATTAGCCTTAATAGATATGAGGCGATATGATATTTGATTATTATTTATATGCAATTAGTCACATGATAGGATGTGTTCCCGTGACTTTTTGTTTATATGGTTGGTGTCGTGTTGACTAAGTACCCATAGAGAATTATGGATATATGGCGTCTTGACCATTCTAATTCTAAATGAGTAGCTTGGACCATTACATTGATAGGCTCGTACTATCTTTAACGAGCATATGGAGTTCACAGCTTGATAGCTTTTGTGTCCCGGCTTGGTGGGTTTATATCCAAGTCGGGGCATGGCTGCCTGATCCGTTTTGGGACTGGAGTCAGCTTAAGTACTAGCCATCTCTGCTTAGGGGGTCGCCTAGTAGAGTTTCTCATAGACTGTTATGTCATGGGACGGGGAACGGAATAGCTGTTGTCGCTAGGTCTGATCAGTCTAGGACTAGGATATGTTTTCCTACCGTGTGGTATAGCCTCGAGTTACAGAAGTCTTCTATCGACTGTACTAAGAACTTATGCCTGTTTGTAGAAGTATTGGTCTTTCATGTTTGTATGATTCTATGAGTTCTAGAATGTGAGATGCAAGCCGGCTAGGATTGATAGAGTTTGGATTAACGGTTGTTAACTGATTCACATGATTACGTGTTGATTAGGGTTTGAGTGTATCAGGGCCATGTTACATGGTAACCGCTGAGCCAGCATACCAGCTTCCCTACCTCGATTTATATTTTATTATCGGATTCACATGATAGCTTTCATATGATAGGTTATATGTTAGTTAACTGTTTCATAACATGAAAACCATATCATATATGTTAAGTTTTGTATTTTCTATATACATTGCTTTTATGTTTTTCATGTTTCATTAAACTCGACATTTCGTGGCTGGGAGAACTCGGAGTTACTCCCCACTGACTGTGGCTTCCGTTTTTATATTTAATGCGGTCGAACAGGTGGTGTTGCATATTTGGGGTACATGGACGAGCTAGCGAGCGAAGTATTTACCTTGGACCTATATTCGGTTCATAGTTTGTATATTATTGTACACACTTTTATTTCCGTATTTATACGGGAGATATGTCTCCCGTCTTGTATATTTATTTTGTAGACTATTATTTCGTTTTGTAACGAACCTTTTTATTATGTAATGACACCTTCGTTATATATTCGTATCTTTTATGTATTTAAATAATTTTTTTTCTTTCCGCAAATTTGAGGGTGTCACATCAAAAAGGGTGGTAGTAAAGGGAAGAAGCCCTCAACCTCCAAAGGCAAGGGAGAAGCTATTCAGAATAGCTCTCCCAAACCACAAAGGGGAGCCTCGACTGAGGACAAATGCAATTATTGTAATGGTGAAGGGCATTGGAAGAGAAATTTCCCTAAATATCTAGGAGATATCAAAGCTGGAAAGATTGTTTCAGTTGGTAATTTTTCATCCCTATCATTTATGTTATGATCTCATTTTTGGTATATAGATACGAGTTGTGATTCTTACCCTTTTTATTGTAATTAGGGCATCCTAGCAAGGATAAAGGTAAGGACAAGCAAGCCTAAGAAGGCACTTCAAGGGAAGCTAAGGTAGCCACCCATGGTTGAAAACCTAACGAAGCTTCGCCTCGAGATTGTCTCCCCTTTTGATTGTATTCTGGTTGTTTAGAACTTTTTATTTCCTTGTTGGATATGGAAGCTTTATTTTCAAGAACAGTTTGTTGTAATTAAATATTTGGTGACTTGGTTTTCAACCCAAGTCACTCGGTTTGTTGAAACTTTTTAGTTCTAAAACTTGTCATTATACTCTACTTGCACTAATAACATAAATTGTATCGACTCAAATTGATCATATTAGTATTATGATTGGATCATTATAATAAAAGGCTAAGAATTCGATTCTTACTTTGAAAGATCAATTGTTAAGTCAAATTGAGTTATTGAACTCAAAATAGGGAATCTACCAAACCAATTGGCTACACCACTTATAAAGATTGTAAATGACATGAATATGAGTTAACCTCTTTAGCTTATAGAACTAGTGTATCTCAAAGCTAAGATTCGATGTCTTTACAATAAAGTCTTTAGTAGATCACTTAAGGTCATGTTGTGATACTTCTACCTCCCTCACGAGTATGAGTACAAAATTTTTTGTGGCTCATAAGGCTATCTTTAAAGAAAATAGTTGTATTTTTCTAAAAATAGAGTGGGAGAAAATAGAGTTGTATCTATGCAATAGAATGATATAATTGGAGTTGTCCAATAAATCATTCTATAAACATGATGATGTTTTATTTGGAGGTGTCCAATTATAGTTGCATGGATAGACATGAAAATGTCTTCAAAAGCTAAGTTAATGCGTAACTATGCTTAGATCCATATCATTACTAAAATACCTCATAGTAGGTGTGTACAAGATACACAACAAAACCACATAGGGATTTGGAATAGGATGTGTACATGACACAGGCCTAAGGTATCTACCTAGAGGTTATGATGATCTTTTCTGTTATGAGATATAAGAAGATTTTCACTCGAATTGTCGAAAAATCATGTATAGACTTGAAGTTCAGTGGGAGTTAAAGTCATGTATAGACATGAAGTTAAATGGGAGTTAAAGTTATCATGTAAAGACATGAAGTTCAGTGGGAGAAATTGTTTTCCACGTGAATGACGTATCACTCATTGTGAGTGACTTATTCATATTACCTTTTGAAAAGAGTGGTTGGATTTTAATGAAAGAGGGCAACATGTATACTAAAATCAGAATCTATTGTGGAATAGAAGATTTAGCTTGGCATTTAGAAAAGTGTCTTATATCGATAAGTTCTTTATCTATTTCAACAAGTTAAATAGGTTATTTATGTTGATAAAAGTGGGATCACTATGAAAGGGTCATAGTCATCCACTGAACCTAAGAGTTGTTGATCACATGAGCACTAATGTTTCCGCCAGTAGACCAATCATGTATGCCATTACATGCACGTACCTAAATAAATTGTATGCTAGGAGCATGACAAGCCTATAACAAATCAATCCACATGAGTGTCATTGGATAACCTACAAGAACATCCATAGAGTTCTCAAGGAGAACTAGGGATTCATTCTTGTGTTTGGTAGAGAAAATTTGGATATGTGGTAAAAGTTACACAACCTAAATTCCCAAACTTATAAGGATTTGGCGAAATCCTAGGCGTACTTTTGTTATACAAGAAGCGAATAACTAAAAGGATGATTGAAGAGTCAATCATTATAAATTCTAAAAATAGAGACCTAGTACATTATGATGAGGATAATGTGGCTTACAAGGAGCTAATGGTAGATCCTTTCACCTAAATACCTATCACTTGTCATGATAACAAGTGGGAGCATCTTTCAAGTTAAAGAGCCCAACACTAGATTGAGATCTATACATGTACGTAGATGAATTCATGTTATTAAGAATAACGTTGGATGGAAGGAAAAAACAATTCACAAGGTTGGAATAAATGAATCTATGGTATATTCACTACCCAAGCCTTTATTGCATTTAATAAGATCGTCATGAATTGTCATGGACGAAATAAACTTTAGATTATATGATATGAAGCAATAACATTGTGTTGATTGTTCATATATGATAATCACATTTATCGTTTGAGTTTCTAAAACTCTTTTTGTGCTTTGTTATATCCAAATGGGTTGTAGAGACAATTTTGAACCCCATTAAAGTGGACTGTATTAACATAGCATTGGCCCCTAGTTGCTTAGGTGACGTCTCCAAATGACTAGAGTGTGATGTGATTGGTGGCAAGTTCAAGTGCCCTAGGGTCATAAGAGATGATCAGTCGATCACATAGACAGACTCTAAGGGACAATCTGTCGGGTAGTGACCGCTTATAGTGGCAACCCTTGTAGCCTGGTCGTGGCAAGAGCTACTATAGTATTCTTTTTGAGTCAATTCTTTGACGAAAGATTGTTCGCCTAAGGTGGCACAGTTTCAGAGTGACTTTGATTTATGCTCTACGACCTTCGTAATTGGGGTCAAATGAGCATCTTTTGGGTCATGATGAGCTGTGGCTATTCGAAGGGAATAGTGCGATAGGATTTGTCCATCCCTTGTCAGGGTTGTTTTAAAATCTCAAGGCCACTTGAGGAGGAGTAAGCTGAAATTGCGTGGCCACGCTCGGAAGGTATCTATGGTAGATAATTCCGGTCAGACAGTTACTCCCCAGATCGAAGAAACCACTCATGATATGATCAAATGCAAGTATGGTCTGCAAGACACCTTGCGTTGAGTGAGAGATTGTAATAGGACAAGAGAATTGGTGACGCACACTTGTCTCAGACAAGTGGGAGATTGTTGGAGTAAATGTCCTCAACAATAGTGCGATCATATAATTAAATCTCAATAATAAGAATACAAAGGGATGATGAATATTATAGTCAACTGGTCAACATAAATCGGTAACGATTGACTCAATTGAGTTTGACATTACTGTCGTATGACGTTGGTGATCAGTTGATCCCTTGAGGTCACACCTAAAGGACAATCCCCTAATCATGTACATTAATTAATTATATAGCGATACAGATTAATCAATCCCTTAAATTGAACTAAGTTTATATTAGTGAGAATAATATCTTATTGTAATATGATTAAATAAGATTCATTTTAGTAATTTAATTGTTATATTACTAAGAATACATTATGTTTATGAAACATTTGAGATAAGCAAAATTGGTTGATTATAATCACAAATTGTTGTAGATTATATTAACCAAATATGAGATGTCCCATTTTATTTACATGTAATTATAAAATATGACTTAAAATATTAAGTCTAATTTATTTGTTATGAAATTGCATTTAAATTAGTTAAATGCACATTTATAAGCTAAATTACATGTTACATGTCACATGTCATATATGTGACAAATGACAAAATCACAAAAATAAAATGGACACCCATATTATAGTATGGTGCACCGGTTTTTGTAAGCATAAAAGGGTAGGGGTTTAAGTGATAGTATGTTGTTCTAATTATGAATAAAAACAACATGATTACTATCCTAGAACTAGCCTACCCTTCTATTTTGATAAGACAAAAAGTGGAGCATGCTTGGCTCTTCCCAAGTGCCTCCAACCGGCCACCCCACCCCAAAAATGAGAATAATTTCTCAATTTTTCATTATTAATATGATCCATGCTTATCTCTCATAAATACTCACTCGTCTCTCTAAGGAAAACTTGAGAAGTTTTTCCTACAACTTGTGTTCATAAAAATTTCTAATAAAATTACTAAGGGTAGTAATAAGAGTTATTAGAAATATATATTAAGGGCTACTATTATATTACTTATAGTAATAATATTGTAGAGATTAGGGGTTGTCTTGGGTGCTACTAGTTGGAGAGTTTCTACTTTGAAACTTGGAAGATCATCCTCACATTACTAGCTCAAGAACAATATTTGAAAGGAGTTCAAGTATTGAGCCCATATTATTCATATTCAATGGAAGGAAAATGTTTCTCCTTATCTTTGTATTATTTAGTTATTCATGAATAAGATCTAAATAGTTTAAGATTAAACTAATTGTAAAAATGATATTAGAAATGTCTAATATCGACTTTAAGAAACTTACAGACACTTCATGGCGATCTTATTAAAATGCAATAAAGGCTTGGGTAGTGAATATACCAAGTATTCATTTATTCCAACCTTGTGAATTGCGTTTTCCTTCAATTCAACGTTATTCCTTATAACATGAATTCATATACGTGCATGTTTAGATCTCTATCTAGTATTGGGGTCTTTAACTTGAAATATGCTCCCACTTGTTATCATGATAACTGATAGGTATCGTGGTGAAAGGATCTACCATTAGTTCCTTATAAGCCACCTTATCCTCATCATAATGTAATATGTCTTTATTTGTAGAATTTCAAATGATTGACTCTTCAATCATCCTTTCAGTTATTTGCTTCTTGTATAACAAAAGTATGCCTAAGATTTCTAGAAATCCTTATAAGTTTGGAAACTTGGGTTTGTGTAAATTTTAACACATATCCAAGGTATCTCTACCAAACCCAAGAATGAATCCCTAGTTCTCTTCGAGAACCTTATGGATGTTCTTGTAACCTAACCAATGACTCTCAGATGGATTGATTTGTTATAGGGTTTTCATGTTCCAAGCATACAATTCATTTAGGTACGTGCATATCTCGGCATACATGGTTGGTTTAATGGCGGAAGCATTAGTAATCATGTCATCAACAATTCTTAGGTTCAGTGGATAACTATGACCGTTTCATAGTGATCCCACTTTCATGAAAATGAATAACCTATTCAACTTGTTGAAATAGATGAAGGATCTTATCAATATAAGACACTTGTCTAAATACCAAGCCAAAATCTCATATTTCATAATAGATTTTGATTATAGTTTGCATGATTCCCTCTTTCATCCAGTATTGAAAAATTCAAGCACTCCTTTACAAAAGGTAATATTAATACGTCATTCACAATGAGTAATTCGTCATTTGCGTGGAAGACAATTTTGTTGGAGCTAGTGTCCTACACAGTTAGTGTGATAACGTGTATATATCTCTTACAGGTTCACAGGGTATACTTAGTATTCTTATCAGTTGATTAACGTTTATCGATAACGGTTGGCTTGCTAGATGTTTGACGTTATTGTCATTTTAAATGGCGGTGATCAACTGGTCCCTAAAAGTCACACCTAAAGGATGTGTTTGAGAGATATGATTATATGAATAATATAATCATATTGATGCCTTATATGACTAAAAGGTTAGTCGATGTATATGACTACAAGGTTAGTCAATGTAATGATGATACGATTATTTAATACGATTAAATAATACTAGCTGAGACGAATTAAATGTTAATTCGTAATTGAATATAAACTGTTATATCTAATTGATATATATAATGTAATTATTTAATACGATTAAATAATGTAAGCTTAAACGAATTAAATTTTAATTCGTAATTAAATATAAACTGTTATATTTAATTAGCAAATTATAAATATACGATATTTATAGTTGACGTATATATTATACGATATTGTCATAATAAATGATGTCGAATTATTAATATGTGACAACATAAATGACAATAATAATACATACACATATTATACATTAAATAAAATAAGAGGGAAGACTCTTATCTTGACTCCACTTCCTAAAACAAGTAGAAGAAAAAGAGGGAGACTCCTCCCTCTACTAGACCTCTACTTGCACGGCCAAAAGAGGAGGAGGAGAGTCTTATATAAACTCTTCTTCTCTACATGATTCATCATTCAGAACTTGACACAAAAATCATCAGTAATTTTTGTATTCTTTCTAGCACTAGAAAAGACATATCTCAGAGCATCTTGGGTGCAACAATTAGGAGAATATCGATTTCGATATCTGTTCTTAGGCCATATTGCTAGGACCAAAAGGTTGATTCTAATCTTTATGCTTTTCGTTTATGACTCGTATTTCATATATTATAATTTCGTTATAATCCTTGAATTTCATGTATGAAATATACCGATATTTCCCACAAGTGGTATCAGAGCCGAGGCTACGAAATTATTTTATATGATTTTTCATGATTGAAATATTGAATTAAATTTTTCAAAATTTTTTTTTTATTCAGCTGGAATTTTTGTTTGGCCGTGTAATTTTTTTTTTCTCGGCCGTTTTTAATTTCGGCTGGTTTTTTTTTTTTGATTTTGATTCTTGTTTTCATTTGTTTTATTGATATTGTTGTTTTAAATGTTAAGATGACAATATGATAAATTTGTAGATGTTTTAATTTAATAAGGATTAAATTAGAATGTAAATGGAAATTGTTTTGAATGTTAATGAACATTTGTTTTTGCTATATATTTTCGGTATACATGATGTTAAATTGTTGTTTTGCATCATGATTCATTAATTTTAATGATGTTCAAATCAATTATGATTAGTCAAATATTAAGATAATCGATTTAATCATGATCTAGATATTCATTTTAAAATGTTAAATTGAATAATCTAGTTTGTATCAATGTTTAATAATGATTAAATGTTGATAATTGTACCGATCTTGAAATATTAGCAACATAAAATTTAAAAAAAAAAAAAATCAGGCCGTAGCTTAATATATAAAAACAAAAAAAAATTCGGATTTTTCTGTTTTTTTATTTTGGCCGAATTATTTTCTTTTATGCATTATATTGATAATGTATAATTGTTGTTGTGAAACAGTTCACAATTATTGGATACCTAATTATTTTAAAACGGTTTAAAATAATGATGGATTGATTTATATTATAAGATAATATGAATTAAAATTGGATTATGTTTGATTGGAATTATTGTGAGTAATTAAGGAATTGTCACATAATTTTGATCATTATAAAATAGGTGGTTTGGATAAATTACTTTACATAATTAAGGAATTATGTCTTGAATGATTAATTTATTGTTGATGCATTTTATTTTGTTGAATGATTTGTTGAATGGTTTATTTACGTATTTTTGCAATTGGTTGTAATTTGTATTACCTAGTGTGACGTTAGTTGATTATGTTTTCTTAATGATGGAAACATGATCTTGATGTAATTTTGAGATCTCGAATCTCCTTTTGTTTTCTTTAAAATTATGTTTTTTAAATTAGAATGTAAATAGGTTTATGTTTTGTAATTTATTAAATGTAATTTGAGAAGACTAAGAATGGAGATCGGTTTGCTCACTCCCGCTACATGGACCAAGATGGAACATCAAGACAAGCTTTTTGGGTCCAATCATGGATGGATTCCAAAGTTGTATTTTTGTTCATTTTGGTAGATAGGCCACACTAGGACTTTGTAATTTACGTATTTTTCGTTCTTGTTGCTTTTCAGCACATGATAGTTAGTGCATCATATTCTGCCTAAACCAAACCACCTACTACTAAAATTGCATGAAAATTGACTCATATAGTTTGGATGTTAGTTATCATGGACATAAAGATGTCACACGAATTTTAAGCCATCATATTAGTTTATTCATTCTCGCATACTGGATATTCGTTCACTTAAAATGAATTAAAATTAAAGTTGATGGGATCTTCCTCTAAAACCTAAAATTGAGACTAGTCTTTATAGGCCAAACTATTATGAATCCCTTCTTTGTCGGTAGGCATACAGGACCTTACTCTCCATATGACCCCTTCTACGTTGGGTAAGTAGTATGTGTTGACTTATTTTACCTCAACATTATAATCCGAAGAGTTTCTCGTGATTATGATGGACTAAAGATAGAAAGTTATCGACCAAGAATTCTAAAGGTAGAATTAGCCAAGAAGTTGGCTTATCAATTTACAGATAATTGAGTCTTGGGATCATTTATATAATTCTTGAGGGAGGTCAATTGTATAAATGCTTGAGTCTTCGCATTAAACAAATTTTGCACTAGACTTAATTCATATCGATGAGTATGCTTATTATTATATTTTTCTTCTTTTTCGCAGTGTAGAATTCGTTTTATATTGATAATACTGTTATAAGAAAAGGCTGGCCATAATGATGTCCCTATGCCAAGTGCCACACTTGCATGCGAGTCCTGGCTTAAAACTTTCATGGATCACATGAATCAGTCCACGCGACTGAAGAATGACGGGTCCAACTTTGCGGACTGGGAGGCGGCATTATGGAATGCAGCCATTGCTGACGGCAAGCTCAAGTACTTGACTGAGCCAAAACCGCGAAACCCAGGCCCCAATGCGAGAGCTAACGAGTCACTTGCTTATAGTGACTTCGTTATGGAAGCGGGTGCGATAAAGAACGTACTCATCTTTGCAATGGAACCCAATTTGCAAAGACGCTTCATTGCCCAAGGTGCAAATAAGATTTTCACCACGCTCACTAACAAATTTTCAAAAGCACCGAGAATCCTTACATATGAGCATACCTGTCGCTTCTTTGAGGCGAAACTCCAGAAGGGCCAACCCGTTAGCCCACACATTCTTGATATGATTGAGAATGTCGAGAAACTGGAGGCATTTGATTGCAAAATCAGTGAGAGCATAGTCATTGACCGTGTGCTTCATTCACTTCATGATGGTTTTGCCCTTTTCAGGGCAAATTACTACATGAATGACATGAAAAAGAGTCTTCATGAGCTACCCTCACTTCTCGTACAGACCGAGAAGGATATGAAATTGAGTGGGAGCATGAAGCAAGATGTTCTCATGATTTCAAACAAGAACAAAGGTAAGGGCAAGACTCATGGCGACCTAAATGTAGGGAAGCCAAAGTTTAAGAAGTCAGGAAAGGGTAAGAGTGGGCCTGGTGAGACTAGTAGGTCACAATGCAAGGCAAAGAGCAAGGACAGTGACATTGAGTGCCACCATTGCCACAAGACTGGGCATTGGAGGAGGAACTGTCCCGTGTACCGTGAAGACATAAAAGCAGGCCGTGTCACTCGTGTTGGTATGTCATCTTATATTCATATGATTGAGATTAACCATGCAGGTTTCGGAACTTGGGTACTTGATACTGGTTGTGGTTCTCATATGTGTAATCATTTGTAGGGCCTATAAAACATCACACCTCTCGCAAAGGGTAATGTGGATCTGCAAGTCGGGAATGGAGCAAAAGTTGCTGCAGTCTCAATGGGAACATACGTAATCCAACTCCCGAGTGGATTTGAGTTGTATTTATATAACTGTTACTATGTACCCAGTTTATCTAAGAACATTATATCTGTTTCCGTGGTTGATAAAGACGGTTTTTCATTTGTAATAAAAGACAATAGCTGTATTTTCTCTTTGAATGAAATGGATTATGGCAAAGCAGTTTCCATTAATGGCATTTATATCTTAGATCAAACAACATACATATTACCTATGAATAATAAGAAAGTAAAGGTTGGTGACAAAGATCAAACTTATCTATGGCATTGTCGTATGGGACACATAAATGAAAAACGTGTAAAGAAGCTCATTGAGAATGGGACTATCTACCCATTTGATTACGAATCATTTGGCACGTGTGAATCATGTCTTATCGGCAAAATGACTCGAATTTCCTTCAAAGGTGTTGGAATGCGTGCTAATGACCTATTAGGACTCATACATACTGATGTATGTGGACCTATGTCAATCAACGCAAGAGACGGCTATAAATATTTTATCACCTTCACGGATGATTTGAGTAGATACGGATATGTCTACTTAATGAAGCATAAAAGTGAGTCTTTTGAAAAGTTCAAGGAATTCCAGAATAAGGTTGAGAACCAACTGGGAAGAAAGGTTAAAGCACTTCGATCAGATCGTGGTGGCGAATATCTTTCAAATGAGTTTGATCAACACCTTAAAGACTGTGGCATAGTGTTACAGTTAACTCCACCTGGAACACCTCAATTAAATGGTGTGTCCGAACATAGAAATCGAACATTACTTGATATGGTTCGATCGATGATGAGTCACACGGTAGTACCTGATTCACTATGGGGTTTTGCTCTTTTGTCAGCTGCTCTTATACTTAACCGAAGTTCGTCTAAAGCTGTAGACAAGACTCCATATGAGATATGGAAGGGAACGGTTCCTAACTTGTCCTTTATTCGGGTTTGGGGCTGCGAAGCTTATGTCAAGCGGAGACACGAGGATAAGCTCGGCCCGCGATCGGTCAAGACATACTTTATTGGTTATCCAAAAGGAATGTTTGGTCATTACTTCTATTCGCCTATCGAACATCGAGTTTTTGTTGCTGCTAGTGCGAATTTCTTAGAGAAATAGTTTCTCGAGAACAAGTCAAGTAATAGAACCTTCAATCTATCGGAGATTCAAGAACCAACAACCGAGCAACCGATGGAGGAAGATGTTCCTTCAACTTCTGCTACGGTTAATATTCCTCAGGAACCTAGGAGGTCGGGTAGAGTCTCCATTCCTCCAGACAGATACATTGGTATGGTCGAGGAGAATGATAGAGATGACATTTTGCTCCTAGAGAGTAACGAACCCGCTACCTATAAAGGTGCCATGAGCTGTTCCGACTCTAAGCTATGGCTTGAAGCCATGCAATCCGAGATGGACTCCATGTATGAGAATGACGTATGGGATGTTGTTGATTTGCCTAATAAGGTACGACCTCTTCAGTGCAAATGGCTTTATAAGATAAAGCATTCCGTAGAAGGACAACCAGACACCTATAAGGCAGGACTAGTGGCAAAATGTTTCACTCAAGTGCAAGGATTGCATTATGATGAAATCTTTGCACCCGTAGTTATGCTGCGTTCCATTCGGATAATCTTAGCGATTGCCGCTTTTCATGACTATGAAATTTGGCAGATGGATGTGAAAACCGCCTTCTTAAACGGTTATTTGGAGGAGGAATTGTACATGGTACAGCCCGAAGGGTTCATTGATCCTAAAAATCCTAAGAAAGTGTGCAGGCTTAAGCGTTCCATTTATGGACTTAAGCAAGCTTCTCGGAGTTGGAATCATCGTTTCGACCAGGTGATAAAAGAGAATGGTTTCACTCGATCGGTCGAGGAACCATGCTTATATGTCAAGTCGAGTGGGAGTAAGATTGTCTTCTTGATATTGTATGTCGATGACATACTCTTGATTAGGAATGACATTCCTCTCTTATCTTCGGTAAAAGTATGGTTAAAGAACCATTTCCAGATGAAAGATCTGGGTGAGGCACAACGCATATTGGGGATCCGTATCTATAGTGATAGATCACGACGGATGTTATCACTCAGTCAGGAGTCTTATATAGATAAGATTCTTGAAAGGTTCAGCATGACCAACTCCAAGAAGGGGTACCTTCTAATGATTTATGGGATGCATTTGAGTATAGTTCAGGCACCCAAGACATCGGAAGAGGTCTAGCGCATGAGTCGTGTTCCTTATGCATCAGCCATAAGATCAAACATGTATGCCATGATATGCACACGTCCAGACGTGGCATGTGCATTGAGTATGACGAGTCGGTACCAAGGCAATCCAGGTGAAACACATTAGATGGCTGTTAAAAACATCCTTAAATACTTACGAAGGACTAAGGATTGGGTATTAACTTATGGAGGAGATACTAAGCTATGCGCAATCGGTTACGCGGATGCTAGCTTCCAAACGGATCGAGATGACTCGAAATCTCAGTCTGGTTTCGTCTTTACTCTTAATGGCGCTGCGGTCAGTTGGGAAAGTTCCAAACAAAGTGTTATAGCAGATTCTACGACTGAGTCCGAGTACTATGCCACTTCGGAAGCTGCAAAGGAAGCTATATGGATGCGTCAGTTCTTACAAGGACTAACCGTAGTTCCTAGTTCGAATGACCCAATCACCATCTATTGTGATAATAGAGGTGCCATCTTCCAAGCTATGGAGCCTAAGTCTAGCAACAAGTCTAGACATGTACTTCGAAAGGCTCACATGATCCGAGATTACGTGGAGCAAAAGGAGATAGTGATAGACAAGATTGCTTCGGATGACAACATCGCGGACCCTCTCACTAAACCGTTAAAATATGATAAGCATGAAGAGCACATTATTTCCATGGGAATTAAACGTGTTCCTGAGTTGTAGTAGCTGTTTATATGCATTAGATAAATGTATCTTTTTCATATACTATTCATTACATCATCGTATTGTTTCATATTTTGTTTTTCATGTGGATTGTACGACAACATTGAACGCGACAAAGTGAACTGAATTACATTATATTTGTTTTGGTCCGTAATCGCACATGAGCTGATAACTCTGGCAATTATATTGTGAATTTGATTGATGGTGGGTTCAACGAGCCATAAGTCAAACGGTTGACTGATCGATCACAGATACGAGTTATAAAGATACCTCGTAGGACATCGTGACAACGTTATGGAGTCCTAAATGTTTAAGAACATTTGGTGCAAGGTCGTGGATTGGACGTCCATAGTGTTCTTAGAGTCGATTCTTTTGACTATCGACTGTCTCTTGAGATTAAGGCAGTTTTTGGGTGACTTTAGTTTCTTTCTCATGGTCGACCGTAACAGGAGGCTAAACCAATTTTTACTGGGTCATTTCATACTGTGCTTGTATCTGTAGGATTCGAGTTGAAAAAAATATCCAACCTTTATCAGGTTTTGTTATTTCTCAGGGCCACTCGAGGAGTTGTAACTGAAATGCATGTCCATGCTCGAATAATGATTCGTTTATCAGTGAAGTTACTCTCTAGTCGGGAAAACCACTCTTGATATTGATCACTTCTAAAATACGACCTTTGTGAATACGGACTTTGCAAATTGTTTTACATTGAGTGGGAGAAATTTTGGATATGAGAATCGGTTATCGCACATACACTTGTAAGGACAAGTGGGAGATTGTTGGAGCTAGTATCCTCCACAGTTAGTGTGATAACGTGTATATATCTCTTACAGGTTCACAGGGTATACTTAGTATTCTTATCAGTGGATTATCGTTTATCGATAACGGTTGGCTTGCTAGAAGTTTGACATTATTGTCATTTTAAATGGCGGTGATCAACTGGTCCCTAAAAGTCACACCTAAAGGATGTGTTTGAGAGATATGATTATATGAATAATATAATCATATTGATGCCTTATATGACTAAAAGGTTAGTCGATGTATATGACTAAAAGGTTAGTCAATGTAATGATGATACGATTATTTTTATGATTAAATAATACTAGCTGAGACGAATTAAATGTTAATTCGTAATTGAATATAAATTGTTATATCTAATTGATGTATATAATGTAATTATTTAATACGATTAAATAATGTAAGCTTAAACGAATTAACTGTTAATTCGTAATTAAATATAAACTGTTATATATTTAATTAGCAAATTATAAATATACGATATTTATAGTTGACGTATATATTATACGATATTGTCATAATAAGTGATGTCGAATTATTAATATGTGACAACATAAATGACAATAATAATACATACACACATTATACATTAAATAAAATAAGAGGGAAGACTCTTATCTTGACTCCACTTCCTAAAACAAGTAGAAGAAAAAGAGGGAGACTCCTCCCTCTACTAGACCTCTACTTGCACGGCCAAAAGAGGAGGAGGAGTGCAATGAAACTATTTAGAAAGACATGCTAAACAATGACAAATTGAACTAAGGTTAGATACTTTGCAATTGCTCTGTTTTTGTTGGACTGAAAGCTAAAAGAAAAGAGATAGAACCTTAACCAAAACACAAAGCCAATGGTTGAGGGTTGAACCTTGAACCCAGCACTTAGCTAAGGATCTAAGCTCACTTCCAAGCACAAAGCAAAGGAAGTTGTCTCAAGCACACAGCCAAGAGATATTAACAGAAACAAGGTTTCAGGTTTTGTGTTTACTTCAAATCTGCCTTTCATTCATTAGAAACAAGCCTTATATAGGCATTAGGATTACATCTTGAACGTCCAACCACATCTAAGGTTAATAATGATCCTCAAAAGAAAACAAAATGACAACTACAAACTGCTACAAACTGAAATAAAGTGAACAATAGAAAAACAGTTCTGAAAAGGACAGGTTCCTTGTTGCCTTGTTGCTGCTTTGTTATATGGTACATAGTGGACTTTTTGCTTGGTGTTTTGGTCCTAAACTGGAGTAGTAATAGTCCCCAACGTCTGAGCAAAAAGCCCTTGAGTCTGCTTGGCCAAAAGAGGAAACTTTGAGAGTGACATTTGAACTGCTTCTGGATAGGTGAGAACTGGACTGTTGAACTTGGCTTATGTTTTGAGGGGTGTTCCTGGCGTTTTATGAGGAAGGTTTCCTGGACAAAAATTTAGTAGACCCTCCCTAGAGTCATGCCCCATAGTTGGTTAGGAGTCCCTAAGATTGGAAGTTGCTCTGAGACCCTCCCCAAGGCACTGCTGCTGGCTGAATTTTCTGAGGTTTTGTTGGCTTGTTTTGTGAGTCTGTTTTGTGTCTTGGTTGGCTCTGGCTCGTGTCATGGCTATCACTGGCTCGTGTCATGGCTTGGTGGCTTGGGCCTGGGCTATACAAAGCATTAAGATAGCTTTTTGCATAGGGTAAGGCTGGTATTAGATCATGGTTGGACTGATCATGGTTTGGTTGGTCTTGTCTTTGAGCTTGGCATTGAACTCCTGTTGCAACCCCTCCTTCTTGAAAAAGATTTGCCCTCAAATCCTCTTCATCCTCAGATTCCTCCTGATAATGACTTATGTCTCCCACATTGAATGTCCCATGTACCCCATAATCTCCTGGCAAATCTATCTTGTAAGCATTAGATCCTACCCTTTCAAGCACCTCAAAAGGACCATCAGCTCTTGGCATGAGTTTGTTTTTCCTCTTCTCTGGGAACCTTTCTTTCCTTAAGTGCAACCACACCATGTCTCCTGCCTTGAACTCCCTAGCTTTCTTTGGACCTTTGGCTCTTGACTTATACATCTCATTGGTTCTCTCAATCTGTTTCTTGACTTAACTGTGAATCTGCATCATTTGTTGTACTCTTTCTTTGGCATCATAGTTGACTTCTTTCCTTATCACTGGTGCTAGGTCTGTTGGCATTAGAGGATTAGTACCATAAACAACTTCAAAAGGGGTCTTACCTGTGCTGTGTGAGGGAGCTCTATTGAATGCAAACTCAGCCTGTGACAGTTTGATATCCCAATCCTTTAATGACTTAGCAATGATACATCTCAAGATCCTTCCTAGTGTTTTGTTAGTAACCTCTGTCTGGCCATCTGTTTGGGGATGGTATGCTGTGCTGAAAAGTAACCTTGACCCTAGGAGTCTCCAGAGTGACCTCCAGAAGTGGCTCATAAACTTAGTGTCCCTGTCAGACACAATGCTTCTTGGTACCCCATGCAATTTGACTATTTCCTTGAAGTAGAGCTCTGCTACTCCCATGGCATCTTCTGTCTTCTTGCAGGCAACAAAATGGGCCATTTTGCTGAACCTATCCACTACCACCATTACTGAGTCTTTGCCCCTTTGTGTCCTAGGCAGTGCCACTATGAAATCCATACTGATGTCCTCCCATGGTTTGTTTGGTACATGTAGTGGGGTGTAGGGGCCTGCATGGAACTGTGACTTGGCTAGTTGACAGGGTTTGCACCTTTTGATAGTATCCTGCACATCACCTAGCATCTTGGGCCAATAGAACTGCTCATGTAATATCTCATAGGTCTTTTGCACCCCAAAGTTTCCTGCAAGCCCATTGCAGTGGACCTCCTTGACTAGTAACCCCCTGTAAGGACCCCTAGGTATGCATAGCTTGTTCCCTTGGAAGAGGAACCCATTCTGTGTCAAGTATTTACTACCCTTCTTGAGCTTTCCTTCTGCATACACTTCCCATTCCTCCTTGAAGTCAGGATCTTCCATGTAGAGTTCCTTCATGAACTCAAAGCCTAGGACCCTTTGCTCCATGAATGACAGCATCACAGATCTCCTAGAAAGAGCATCAGCCACTACATTGTTCTTTCCTTCTATGTACTTGCTTGAGAAGGAGAAAGATTGCAGGAATTCCACCCACTTGGCATGCCTGGGGTTGAGTTTGTGTTGACCATTGATGAACTTTAAGGCCTCATGGTCTGAATGTAGCACAAAAGGCTTAGGTTTTAAGTAATGCCCCCAATGATTCAAAGCTCTCACTATGGCATAAAACTCCTTGTCATAGGTAGAGTAATTCAACCTAGCCCCACTTAGCTTTTCACTGAAATAAGCTATAGGCCTCTTCTCTTGAACCAGTACTGCCCCAACTCCTAACCCACTTGCATCACACTCCACTTCAAACAGTTTGTTAAAGTCAGGTAAGCCTAGTATAGGGGATCTGCACAACAAATCCTTAATGGTATTGAAGGACTTCTCTGCCTTTTCTCCCCAAGTGAACTCCCCTTTCTTCATGCATTCTGTGATGGGAGCCATGATAGAGCTGAACCCCTGAATGAACCTTCTATAGAAGGATGCCAACCCATGAAAACTCCTGACCTCAGTGGATGTCTTGGGGGTGGGTCAATCTCTGATTGCCTTAACCTTTTCAGGGTCAACAGCTACCCCATCTTTTGAGATGATGAACCCAAGGAAATGAACCTCAGGTTGCATGAAAGTACACTTCTCTAGCTTTCCATATAACTTATTTTCTCTGAGAACCTCACAAAGTAAATTCAACTGTTGTAGGTGTTCTCTTTTGCTGGAACTATAGACTAGAATGTCATCAAAGTATACCACAATGAATTTTCCCAAGTAAGGCCTTAATACTTCTGTCATGAGCCTCATGAAGGTGCTAGGGGCATTGGAGAGCCCAAATGGCATCACTAGCCATTCATACAGCCCATGCTTGGTCTTGAATGCAGTCTTCCACTCATCTCCAGCTCTAATCCTTACTTGATAATACCCTTGTCTTAGATCAATCTTGGTGAACACTTGAGCCCCACTGAGTTCATCCAGAATGTCATTGAGTCTAGGTATAGGGAACCTATACTTAATGGTGATGTTGTTAATTGCTCTGCTATCTATACACATTCTCCAGGTTCCATCTTTCTTAGGTACTAGCAATGCTGGTACAGCACAGGGGCTAAGAGACTCCCTCACATACCCCTTGCTCAGCAATTCTCCCAACTGATATTGCAGCTCTTGAGTTGCCCTGGGGTCACTTCTATAAGCTGGTTTGTTTGGAAGGACAGCCCCAGGCACCAGATCAATGTGGTGCTCGATTCCCCTTAGTGGGGGTAATCCACTAGGTAATTCAGCAGAGAAAATATCCTCATAGATTTTCAGCAAGGCTTGTACTTCTTTAGGCACCTGGTTAGACCCTTCCCCTACCTCCTTGGTGAGGAGGACATAGACTGGCCTAAGATCATTTAGCTCTTGCTCCATTTCTGATTCACTCAACGGCAGAACTTCCTTAGCAACTTCAGTTAAGAGTGGAGGGTTCCCTTTCAGGATGGGGGGTAAAGGAGCTAAGATGATTTTCTTCTTTCCAAACCTGAAAGAGTAAGTGTTGTCCCTTCCCTGATGGACAGCATCCCTATCAAACTCCCAAGGCCTCCCCAATAGGAGGTGACAAGCATCCATAGGCAACACATCACACAAGGCCTCATCAGCATATCCTTTACCAATAGAAAATGGAACAACACACTGTTGATCTACCTTAACTTCAGCCCCCTTGTTCAGCCACCTAAGCTTGTAAGGTTGAGGGTGGTCTTTGGTGGGCAATGTTAGTTTATCCACCAGTGTTTTAGAAGCTACATTGGTTCAACTACCTCCATCGACAATCAGATTACACACCCTCCCTTTTATGGTGCACCTAGTTCTAAAGATCTGGTGTCTTTGATCTTCTTCTAAGGGTTGGGGTTGTGTGTGCATCACCCTCCATGTCACCAGACTTAACCCAGCATCAGGCTCTATTAACTCCTTACTAGCCTCTATCTCAGGCTCTTCCATCTCATCATCACAGACCAATACTTCATCATCTCCCCAATGAATTACCTTTAGGGTGCTCAGAGCTCTTTTAGATGGACATTCTCTAGCAAAATGTCCATATCCTTGACATTGAAAACACTTTTTGAGAGGGGTAGTCTTCCTTTGGCCTGCCTCAACAGCCTTGCCTTTATCAGGATTGAAAGGAGCCTTTGTAGGAGCCACAGGTTCTCCTATCTTGATTCCTACAAAAGGTTTGTAGGTAGGGGTTCTAGCAGATGTTTTAGAGGCACTGGCTTTCCCTTTCCCCAACTTTTCTACTCTTAAGGACAAGTTGACAGCTTCCTCAAAGGAGTATATATTTTGCAGCCTGACTTTACTAGCTATCCTCTCATCCAAGCCTTCTAAGAACCTTGCTATCTTTTGCTCAGACTTCTCAACAACCTCACATTGCAGTGTGAGTTGTTCAAAGTCCCTTAGATAAGACTCTACAGGTCTTTGGTCTTGCTTTAGGTGAGTAAGCTTAATGAACATATTCTGAGTGTAGTCCCTAGAGACAAACTTAGCCCTCATTTTCTTTTTCAGCTTGAGCCATGACTTAACAGGTTCTTTCTCTTCCCTAACCCTCAAGCTTTTCATGTTTTCATACCACAGTGAGGCATAGCCTTTTAGTTTCATGATAGCAACCTTAAAAGCCTTTCTATCAGTGTATCCTTTAAACTCAAAGACTCTTTCTACAGACCTTAGCCAATCTAGGAAATCATCAGGGTTGAAGCTACCTAGAAAGTCAGGGATCTCTACCTTTTGTCTTTGTCTTGGTGTCTGAGAAGACTGTGATCTGAGCCATCTGAATCTGACATTTCAAACTGATCTACAGGTTGTCTCCTCCTTCCTCCACCTTGTGGGAAAGGTGCTCCTCTTCCTCGACCTCTGCCTCCCCTTGTATCATTGTTCTGTTGGCCCTCAAGGAGTTCATTGACAGATCTAGAGACCTCCATTACAGTTCTGACAAGACCTTGAACTGTGTTTTCAAGACCTGTGATTCTCTCTTCACTCATGGTTGGATTTTGTATTTTTAATGTAGTTAGGTAGATGAACTCACAAACCAAAGGTCTGATAACCAATTTGCAATGAAACTATTTAGAAAGACAAGCTAAACAATGACAAATTGAACTAAGGTTAGATACTTTGCAATTGCTCTGTTTTTGTTGGACTGAATGCTAAAAGAAAAGAGATAGAACCTTAACCAAAGCACAAAGCCAATGGTTGAGGGTTGAACCTTGAACCCAGCACTCAGCTAAGGATCTAAGCTCACTTCCAAGCACAAAGCAAAGGAAGTTGTCTCAAGCACACATCCAAGAGATATTAACAGAAACAAGGTTTCAGGTTTTGTGTTTACTTCAAATCTGCCTTTCATTCATTAGAAACAAGCCTTATATAGGCATTAGGATTACATCTTGAACGTCCAAACACATCTAAGGTTAATAATGATCCTCAAAAGAAAACAAAATGACAACTACAAACTGATACAAACTGAAATAAAGTGAACAATAGAAAAACAGTTCTGAAAAGGACAGGTTCCTTGTTGCCTTGTTGCTGCTTTGTTATATGGTACATAGTGGACTTTTTGCTTGGTGTTTTGGTCCTAAACTGGAGTAGTAATAGTCCCCAAAGTCTGAGCAAAAAGCCCTTGAGTCTGCTTGGCCAAAAGAGGAAACTTTGAGAGTGACATTTGAACTGCTTCTGGATAGGTGAGAACTGGACTGTTGAACTTGGCTTATGTTTTGAGGGGTGTTCCTGGCGTTTTATGAGGAAGGTTTCCTGGACAAAAAGTTAGTAGACCCTCCCTAGAGTCATGCCCCATAGTTGGTTAGGAGTCCCTAAGCTTGGAAGTTGCCCTGAGACCCTCCCCAAGGCACTGCTGCTGGCGGAATGTTCTGAGGTTTTGTTGGCTTGTTTTATGAGTCTGTTTTGTGTCTTGGTTGGCTCTGGCTCGTGTCATGGCTATCACTGGCTCGTGTCATGGCTTGTTGGCTTGGGCCTGGGCTATACAAAGCATTAAGATAGCTTTTTGCATAGGGTAAGGCTGGTATTAGATCATGGTTGGACTGATCATGGTTTGGTTGGTCTTGTCTTTGAGCTTGGCATTGAACTCCTCTTGCAAGGAGAGTCTTATATAAACTCGTCTTGTCTACATGATTCATCATTCAGAACTTGACCCAAAAATCATCAGTAATTTTTGTATTCTTTCTAGCACTAGAAAATGCATATCTCGGAGCATCTTGGGTGCAACAATTAGAAGAATATCGATTTCGATTTTTTGTTCTTAGGCCATATTGCTAGGACCAAAAGGTTGATTCTAATCTTTATGCTTTTCGTTTATGACTCGTATTTCATATATTATAATTTCGTTATAATCCTTAAATTTCATGTATGAAATATACCGATATTTCCCACAAATTTATGCCACTGAACTTCTTGTCTAAACATGATAACTTTAAATCCCACTCAAATTCATGTCTATACATGACTTCTCGACAATTCGAGTGAAACTCTTCTTATATCTCATAATAGAAAAGATCGTCACAACCTCTAAGTGTTGGTGGAAATCTTAGGCTTGTGTCGTGTACACATGGCATTCCAAATCCCTATTTGGAACAATGGTTTTGGTGTATGTCTTGTACATACTCACTATGAGGTATATTACTGATGATTTTGATCTTAGCATAATTACACATTAACGTAGCTTTTGTAGACATCTTTATGTGCATCTACGCAACTATATTTGGACAACTCAAAATAAATCATTCCTTTGCACATATTCCAATTAGTTTCATAAGGCTCTTATGTACAAAATTGAATTTAAAATTACTAGGTACTTCCACTTCATAGATCATAATCTCATTATTTCAAGAACATTTTCTTTAGGCCTCCTCACTAGTCTAAGGATTCACCTAAGAACACTTTATTTTGGTGTCCTCACTAGTCTTTTGGTTTCCTCAGTAGTTCCTTACTAGTTTTACATTGTGGCTTATTTTCTCCCACTTTATCTTTAGTAAAATACAACTATTTTCTTTAAAGATAGCCTTATGAGCCACAAACCATTTTGTACTCATACTCGTGAGGGAGGTAGAAGTATCACAACATGACCTTAAGTGATCTACTAAAGACTTTATTGTAAAGACATCGAATCTTAGCTTTGAGATAGACTAGTTCTATAAGCTAAAGAGGTGAACTCATATTTATGTCATTTACAATCTTTATAAGTGGTGTAGCCAATTGGTTTGGTAGATTCCCTATTTTGAGTTCAATAACTCAATGTGACTTAACAATTGATCTTTCACAAGTATAAGGAGAATCAAATTCATAGCTTATAAACTTATTATAATGATCCAATCATCATAATTTTATATGATCAATTTTAGTCGAAACAATTTATGTTATTTAGTGTAAGTAGTGTATAATGACAAGTTTTAGAACAAAAAAGTTTCCACAAACCGAGTGACTTGGGTTGAAAACCAAGTCACTAATATTCAATTACAACCATTTGTTTTTGAAATAGGAAATAAACAAATTTCCATGTCCAACAAGGAAATAAAAAGAAGTTCTAAACAACAATGTCTCATACAATAATTCAAAAAGGAAGACAACATAAATAAGGCCAAGCTTCCATAGATCTTCAACCATAGGTGGCTACCTTAGCTTCCCTTGAAGAGCCTTCGTAGGCTTGCTTGTCCTTCACCTTGTCTTTGCATGGGTGCCCTAATTACAATTAAAAAGAGTAAGAATCACAACTCGTATATATATACCAAAAATGAGATCATAACATAAATTATAGGGATACATATTTACCTACTGGAACAATCTTTCTAGCCTTAAGATCTTCAAGATACTTAGAGCAATTCCTTTTCGAATGCCCCACGCCACTACAATAATGGCATTTGTCCTCAATCGAGTCTCTCCTTTGTGGTTTGGGAGATCTATTCTCAATAGCTTTTCCCTTGCCTTTGGAGGTTGGGGGCTTCTTTCCCTTTTCCACCACCCTTTTTGAGCTTCCCCTTGCTCTTATTATTAATATGGTTTATATCCTTGGAGGTGCTAACATTTAGCCCCATGTCTCTCTCGACTTTTTCAAGCATCTTGTGTAATAAATGAAGAGAGATTTTCATATTTTGCATATTGTAGTTTACCCTAAACTTCACACATGCTTTTATTTTCCCCAAGGAATGTAAAACTCGGTCGATAACGAGTTGTTCGGGAATGGTCACCCCTTGCATTTTAAGAGTTTCAACATGTTCAATCAATTTGAGTACACGAGGGCTAACCTTTTGGGCCTCTTTTAGATTCATGTCGAAGAATGCGGAAGCCGTCTCATATTGAATGATCCTTCGAGCTTGTGAAAACATGGTCACAAGCTTCGTGTAGATCTCGTAGGCGGTGCTCATCTTTATGGCAATCCTTTGGAGATCGGCCTCCATAGAGAAGATTAAAACATTTTTGATCGCGGCGGACTCTTTCTGGTAAGCCTCATAGGCTTGCCTTGCGCTGCTGGTGGACCTTTCTTTAGGTGTAGCGGGAGAGGCTTCGGTAAGGTAACAAAGCTTGTCGTCGCATTCCGCGTCCAAGCGGAGTTGCACATCCCAATCGGTACAATTAGCACCCTTCTTTTCTAATTTACATTGATCCATGAAGGATCGGAGCCATGAAACGTTTGTGAGAGTTGAAGCGTTGGTTGTGGTGGATGAACTAGCATTTGCCATTTCGAATAAACAATTGTGACTACAAATTTTAGACATAAAGGAAATGTCAACATTTATCGTTTTTAATACTTGTAAACATTTTAAACAAGTTTGAACATTTATTTAGTGACCTCTACCCAACTATTACAAATGATTATGAGATCCAATTCATATTAACTTGGGCACGGTGAGCTGATTCATTAACATAATTCTGTGGATTTACTCTTTAATCGATTCTACTTTAGAACTCTCGGTCGATAATATTATTTTAATATTTATCTTAATCCCGGAACACATGCGGCTACGGTCGCGAATACTTCCGTTGAGCTCAATCCAAATTTCGATGTAATAACCTTTATTACCCCACTTACCCAACGTTACAAGTTTAGCACCTCGGTGAGCCGAGCCTACTTCCGTGTGAAATTGAGACTCATGGGTTCTACTATTTGGTAAGGCTTGATCTCAATTATTATTTAGAAGAGGTCAAGTCAATTTATTATCTATTAAATCGATGAACTTGTGATAACTTTAATCGACACGGTCAAAGATTCGATAAAAATGCATGTCATGTTATGACGATTTGGCAATGCATGCAAACATATTTAATAAAATGCAAGCAAATATTAAAATTTTCTAGTATGGTCTTTCCTAGAATAGAAAATCATATATTCTATTACAAATTCGGAAACCAACTCCTTTGGTCGCTTGAACTTCATAAGCTCGTCTCCCAAGGACACCGTCTCTTTTCGGAACACCTTTTCGAATGGCACCGTCTTTAGGAAGGTCCGTAGTAAAAATAATTACAAATATATATAAAAAATTACATGATTAAAACTATGGGCATACTAAGATAAAATTACATAATTCAAAATTATATAAATAAAATATGACATTCATATATTAATTATGCAACATTATAATATTTGTAAAACATGCTCATTTTAAATGCCAAATCGCCCTATTTAAGGTTTATATCGTATATAACCCGATTTTTACGGAAATGCGTGATAATAACATTTTAAAATCACCAAACAATACTTAAATCATATTTAAGTCCACGTTAACTATCCTAACTCTCTTAGGACTCAAAAATTAGTCAGTACTCAATTTTTTTACAATAATTCAACTTGTTTTATAATTGCTCATAATTAGACTTTCAAATCATATTTTAATCAAATACATCCAAATTTAATTACAATAATTTAAAATTTTGAACATTATGGAACATTTCCATGACACTCATAATGTCAAAAATCAAGGTTAAAATTTTTGAATTGCTTTTGAGAAAAATTCGGTTGCGCTTTATCGTTTTTATCAAATAAAATACATAAAGCATGTGAAAATTAATCTAAATAATTTTCAAATTTAGATCTGATATGTGGGACATTTATGCAACCAGTAATAACTTTTTCATGACATGAAATTTATTTTAGCTATATTTGCTAAAATAGTCACTATTTATGCCATTTTTATATTAAAACTTATTAAATCATGCTAGACAAATTATATTTGTCTCACATTTTACAAAACGTGATTAATATAAACATGTGGCAACATAATAAAATTTCATTGTAATATTCAAAGCGGAACTCTTTTTAACCATCTAACCTTTATTAATTCCATTTTTATCATATAAAAATCATAAATCATGAGAAATAACTCCTCTTCACACGGAAATTTACATACTGTAATTAAAAATATATGTGTGATGTCGTGTATAAATTTCAAGGTCAGAAGATATGTCTAACTATTTTTAGTGTTTTAAACACCATTTTACTCATTAAAATGTAATAAAATCACTAAAAATCATATTTGAGGAATATAAATTTCTATAAATCATCAAAATGACCTAAAATAATATTAGGACCAGAATATATTGACATGAAAATGACTTTGTGATTTTATATTATAAAACACAAATTATTAGTTTTATTTAAGTTACTATAACTCGAAAAAACTATAAATCGATTATGCATGCAATAACCAAGGCTCTTGATACCGCTTGTAAGTTTCTTAAACTCACTATTAGACATTTCTAATAAAATTTTATAATTTGTTTACGAATTAAACTAGTGGATCTTATGCATGCATAACAAAAGACTAAGAAAGAACAATTTCCTTACATTGATTATGAATAATATGGGCACAATATTTGTACACCTTTCAAATATTGTTCTTGAGCTTATAAAATAAGGATGATCTCCTAAGTTTAAAATTAGAAACTCTCGAATTAGATGCACCCAAGACAACCCCTTTAATCTCTACTAATAATACTACACTAGTATAATATAGTAGTAAGCCTTAAAATAAATCTAATAACTTATATTACTACACTATTAATATTATTATAGAATATGAACTTTAAGTTTTGTAAAATTTCTTTAAGTATTGTATTGTGAGCATGAGAAGTAGAGAGATAAGCATCAAAATGCAATATGAGATTAAGTAAATGAAATACGAGGAAACTTGTCCTCTTATTTGGCTTAAGTGAACCGGCCACACCACCACATGGGTGATGTGTTGTCCTTTTTATGTTGTTCTTAACAATGCAAATAGGTAGAGTGTAGTTTTAAGGCTAGTGAATCATTATGTCTAATTCTCAATTAGAATAATATTTAAAACCTAATCACCCCACTACCCGCCCGAAAACGGTGTACCCACTTAAAATGGGTGTCCATTTTATTTTTGCATTTTGTCATTTGTTACATATGTGACATGTGACATGTGACATGTAACATGTAATTTAGCTTATAAATGCGCATTTAACCAATTTAAATGCAATTTTATAACAAATAAATCAGACTTCACCTTTTAAGTCATATTTTATAATCACATGTAAATAAAATGGGTCATCTCATATTTGGTTAATATAATCTACAACTAATTGTCATTATAATCAACCAATTTTGCATATCTCAAATATTTCATAAACATTATGCATTCTTAGTAATATATCAATTAAATTACTAAAATGAATCTTATTTAATCATATTACAATAAGATATAATTTCACATATAACTTCAACTTCGTTCAGTTTAAGGGATTAATTAATTTGTATCGCTATACAATTAATTAACTTACATGATTAGGGGATTGTCCTTTAGGTGTGACCTCAAGGGATCAACTGATCACCACCGTCATACGACAGTAACGTCAAACTCTAGTGAGCCTATCGTAACCGATTAATGTTGACCAGTTGAATATAATATTCTTTTTGGTGAAAATGTAAGTAATCATTAATCAATGCCCCAAAAATAGGCTAGCACCTATTACAACTTATTGGAAAGTGGATAACTAGGAAACACCACTCACAACAACATTAAATATAACACCCGGAAATGCACCCTATTTTTCTAGTGAAAATATTTTACGAATACCTTTCAGCAAATTTAAGTTTTAATTTGGAATTTTATGTTCCGAGTCGAATTTAGAATTTCCGAGTTCGTATTTGGAATTTCCGCGAGATTCTATGAGAATCCCGTCTTAAGGCGAGTTTGACTTTTGTTGACTTTTTCCTCATACATACTCATACTCCCTTAACCTATTTCTCATTCACTCAAACACAAAACCTTACTTCTTCCTTAAGCAAAACCAAAGAAACCCTTGCCTCCATAATCTTTCCGATCTTAAAATCATCGTAGCTCATTCGTTCTTTGCTTAAATTCACGTAAGTTCGTCTCATTCTTCCCCTCTTATCATCCTCTATCCGTATTGATAATAAAAGTATCGTCTTTCTCGCTTTTCAAACATTGCGTCTTTCTCAAGATGAATTTTATTCATCTTTTATGATCTATTTGTAGGTGGTGACCTCCAAGATCCCGACAAAGACTATTTTCTAATTGAAGAGGAGCTTGACGAGTAGTGAAGACGCAAAAAGGTAACGGTGAAGGGTTACTCGATATCATTTACGTGTTTTACATGCTTTATATGCTAGAATTCGTATTTAGGAGACGATTATAAGCTTAGGATTCATGTTATGAATGATGATTGTTGTTAATTGATGATTGTTGATGATGAATATTGATTGTTGATAATTATTAGAAGTGAATTATGAGAATTGAAATGAATTGAACAAGTAAGGAAGGCTCTCGGGTGGAGTTGTGCTCCCAGCCGGGTGACCGGCCGCCGGTCTGCCCACCGGCTGGGAACACATCAGTAAGGGTCTTGTGATTTTTGTATGAAGGTGTTCCTGGCCGGGTGCCCGGCCGCCGGCCCTCTGACCGGCCAGGAGCACACTGCTATGTTTTTAGTGATTTTTGGGTTTTACCTTGTTGCGCGAGCCGGGGTACCGGCCGCCGGTCC